>CM029633.1:3705741-3890741 GCA_017311315.1 Dendrocalamus latiflorus | reverse complement strand
TGGTGTCCCTTCCAGTCAATAATTGGGGCTTCACAATTACTAGCCAATATTTCTCTCATGCCTTTCCTCGTTCATGGTTCGATATTCTGGTGTCCTAAGCGTAGAGGAACCACAGCAATCCATCCCGAATTTGGTGGTTAAACTCTACTGCGGTGACGATACTGTAGGCGAGGTCCTGCGGCAAAATAGCTCGATGCCAGAATGATAAAAAGCTTAACACCTCTTATTTAACTTTTTCACTATTTTGAAATACGAAAAAGATCCAAATCCAAAATGCAAAGGCCGTCTTATTCAAAACCTCAATCATCACATCCCCTCTCTCCCACTTCACACCTCAGAACGCACTGTTCTTATAGAGAGAAAGGCGCTTTTCTATCTTCTTAACCCGAAATGAAATGGCTGAGGAGAGGAAGGTTCCTTTTGGGGGGTACCCCCGGGAAGAGATCCAGTGGAGAGGGGGTGGGCCTGTAGCTCAAAGGATTAGAGCACATGGCTATGAACCACGGTGTCGGGGGGTTTGAATCCCTCCTCGCCCACAACCTTCCTTTATAGTCCGGAGACTCGCGCGTGCGGAGGCAGACCTCGACGCTACATCTTATTTAAAGTCCGTAGACTGGTGCGTGCGGAGGCGAACCTCGACGCTACGTCTTCCTTTATAGTCCGGAGACTCGCGCGTGCGGAGGCAGACCTCGACGCTACGTCCTATTTAAAGTCCGTAGACTGGTGCGTGCGGAGGCGAACCTCGACGCTACGCCTTCCTTTATAGTCCAGAGACTTGCGCGTGCGGAGGCAGACCTCGACGCTACGTCTTATTTAAAGTCCGTAGACTGGTGCGTGCGGAGGCGGACCTCGACGCTACGCCTTCCTTTATAGTCCAGAGACTCGCGCGTGCGGAGGCAGACCTCAACGCTACGTCTTATTTAAAGTCCGTAGACTGGTGCGTGCGGAGGCGAACCTCGACGCTACGTCTTCCTTTATAGTCCGGAGACTCGCGCGTGCGGAGGCAGACCTCGACGCTACGTCTTATTTAAAGTCCGTAGACTGTCGCGTGCGGAGCGAGGCTCAATGCTACATCTTATTTATAGTCCGTAGACTCGCGCGTGCGGAAGCTGAGCTCAACGCTACGTCTTATTTATAGTCCGTAGACTGATGCGTGCGGAGCTAGGCTCGACGCTACGTCTTATTTATAGTCCGTAGACTCGCGCGTGCGGAAGCTGAGCTCAACGCTACATCTTATTTATAGTCCGTAGACTGATGCGTGCGGAGCTAGGCTCGACGCTACGTCTTATTTATAGTCCGTAGACTGGTGCGTGCGGAGGCGTACCTCGACGCTACGTCTTTTTTAGAGTCCGTAGACTAGTGCGTGCGGAGGCGTACCTCGACGCTACGTCTTCCTTTATACTCCGTGGACTGCGTGCGGAGGCGTCCCCCCACACGTCTTTTGTTTTTACTCATACCCGTGTCTTTGACGGAGAGTGCACACGCGGACGTGCGTCTTCGGTTTATACTCATACCCGCCCCCCTGGCTGCGGAGAGTGCACACGCGAACGTGCGTCTTTCGTTTATACTCAGACCCGCCCCCTTGGCTACAGCGAGTGCACACGCGGACGTGCGTCTTTGGTTTATACTCAGACCCGCCCCCCTGGTTGCGGCGAGTGCACACGCGGACGTGCGTCTTTGGTTTATACTCATACCCGCACCCCTGGCTGCGGAGAGTGCACACGCGAACGTGCGTCTTTGATTTATACTCAGTCCCGCACCCCTGGCTACGGCGAGTGCACACGCGAACGTGCGTCTTTGGTTTATACTCATACCCGCACCCCTGGCTGCGGAGAGTGCATACGCGAACGTGCGTCTTTGGTTTATACTGCGGGAATGCGCGCGCGTTGGCTGAGCCTACGCGCGCCTTCGCCGCGTACTTGCGCGTGATGAAGAAAGATTAATGACAAACGGCGATCTTCATTACCTCCCCGTTTGCGCAGGTAAGCAACTACAAGGGGTGGATATACTAACCGTTTGTCCTTGGTGAGGCCGAAGCCTCTAGTCGCTAGACATCTTCCGGGTCCGCCATGGCACCTCTGAATGGCCCCGCGGACCTCCGCGCTGTGACGCCAGCTCTAGGAGCGCCGTTGGGCTTCGCGACGCGGGCACCTGGTACCGGGCTCGATGCGCCGGGCCATATCCTGGTCGCCTCGGATGGTGATGATGGCCCGGGGACCCGGGATCTTCATGCATAGATAGCCATGATGTGGTACCGCGCTGAAGGAATTGAGGATTGGGCGCCCTAATATGGCATTGTAGGGGTACAGAAGGTCGACCACGTCGAAGGTGGCATCTTCGGCCCGCACATTGTCATTTTGGCCAAAGGAAACTTGAAGACCTATTTGGCCCAGGGCCCGCAGGGGCTGTCCCCCGAAGCCTTGCAGTGGGATTCCCGAGGGCCCTAGGCGGCTTCGAGGGATTCCCATCTGATCGAAGGCCGCCGCGAACAAGACGTTCGCGGAGCTACCGCCGTCCACCAGGGCGCGCCCCACGTCGCATCCCGCGATAGTGACCCGGATGACCAGGGGATCCTGATGAGGGAAGTCCATGCCTTGGGCGTCGTCGGGTGTGAATGTAACTTCGTGCTGCGCCCAGTCCGGGGGTGCCTGCGCTGGATATGCCGCCACGTGATGTAGTCGTCGCGCATAGGCCTTCTGCTGCCGTGCTGAGGCGAATTCCAGCGCAAACCCTCCGGATATGACGTTAATGACCCTGTGGTTGGTTGCCTCCGGGGCCTGCAGCGACAGGAGGCCCCCCCGAGGCTGCTGTATGTGGGCTTGGATCCGCAAGGGGCCTTCCTGGGGTTGCATCCCGTGCACCTGTACCTGCATGGGGGCCTCGTACGGGAATTGGACGTGGGCCACCGCGGGCGGACGCGTCTCCGGGTTCCTGTCCCTAGCGACGCTATCGCGGAGCGCCGCGATGGAGGTGCAGGTGCAGGTGTCATGATTGCCGCGGCCGTGGACCACACACCACAGTCCCTGGTGCTGGTCGTCGTAATCTCCACGGCCTTTATCGTCGCGGTCGCGGCCCCGGCCGCGGCCGCGCCCCCGGCTACGACGCCCCCGACCGCCTCGGCCCGTAGAAGCGCCCTCGTCGGAACCGCCTTCAATGTCGAGGACGTACCGGTTTCGCCTCGACCTCTGCTGGCCGCGCTTGGGCTGATCGGCCGACTCCTTACGCGAGGCGTCCCTGCGGTCGGGCGCGTCCCTGGACGACTCCTGCTTACGTTTTCCCTTCGAAGAGCCGTTCTTCGGGGGATCTTCGGCTTTTGCCGAGGCTCTGGCCTGGTTGGAGTCGAAGTCGTACCCTTGCCTTTGCCGCGCGTCTTCTTCCGCCCTAGCGTATTCCTCCATTTTGTCGAAGAGCTTCGCCACCGTCTTGATTGGCTTTCGCGCGTTGTACTCGGCCATCGGGCCCGGACGAAGGCCCTGTATGGCTGCATTAACGATGGTGGTTTCGTTAACGTCTTTCACTTGGCATCGAATCTTGGCGAAGCGCTTGAAGTAGTCCCGGAGCTTCTCCGAGGGTCTTTGCTTGACAGCAAAGAGTTGGTCCGCGTCGACTCGGTCGACATAGTTTCCTTGGAAGTTGTTGTGGAGGCGAACGCGTAGCTTCTCCCACGCGTAGATGGAGCCCGGCTCTATGGTGAAGAACCAAGAGAGCGCCACGCCTTGCAGCGCGAGGGGAAGTCCCTTCGCCTTCGTGGTGTCGTCTTCGCCCGCGGTTTCGATCGCGGTTTTGTACACGCACACGAACTCGCGGGGGTCCGTGTCGCCTTTGTACGAGTCGATGGCACTAGGAAACTTGAAGTCTTCGGGCCATGCCGTTTGCTGCAGCCCCGCCGAAAGCGGGGACTCCGGATCTACGCGCCGCAGCGGCACGCGGCTAGAGGTGGGGGCTTCGCGACTGTCCGCCCTCTCCGGCGTGGGCTCGGGCGCGATTACTGGCGCGGCCTGCTGGCTTCGAGCCTCTTGCATATCTCGGACGGCTCCGCGAATGTCCCCTAGCTCCCGCTGGAATGCGTTGAGGGCCGCCAGCAGGGCGCTTTCTGCAGCCTGTGCCGGCGGGGTCACCGGTACTCCCAACGGGCGGATCGGCGCGGGTAAGACCGCGTCGCGAGGTCCCGAGCTGCCGTTGCGTCGGCGGGGTCGGCTGTCGCCACACAAGCGTCGACGTCGTCGACCGCGGGCTCCATCCCCGCGACGCCGGTGACGGGGTCGGTCGTCGCGGTGCCGGTGACGGGGTTGGTCATCGCGGTGTCGGTGACGGGGTTGGTCGTCACGGTGCCGGTGACGGGGTTGGTCGTCATCGCGCGGACGTCGACGTCTTCGGCCACCGTGCCTGCGTCGCTACCCGCGCCCACTGCTCCCGATGCCGAAGCCCTGGTACTCATATGATGCTCCGGCCCGGCGGCCTTCTTTCCCTTCGCCGCCGCTGACGAAGCTTTTTTCGGTGCCATCCTTCTTCTTCGGTCTTCAGGCTTGTCCTCGTCCTCCCCACGGACGGCACCAACTGTTGTGGCTACAGGCCAAACAGAGAGAGAGATGGTAGTGGAGAGTGATGAAGATGAATGTAATGGCCTGGGTCCTCCCCATGGCTTACTCACATATATATATACACATGAGGAGTGCTTTTACAGCTATACCCTTACATCTGGTTATCCCCTCTGGGGGCAGTTATGTCATTACACATGGCCTATTCTGGGCCTTATAATCTCCTATCAGGCCTGCTGGGTTTAGGTGGGGGCCACCCCTACGACAATAGCTATTGCATTAAAGAAGAAAAGAAACTAATAGAAGTCGAAGACGAGGAATGGTAGTGAATAGAGAGAAAGATTCTTCTGATTTTCTTGTTCCTGAAAATATTCTATCTATCTCCTAGACGCCGTAGAGAATTGAGAATTTTCATGTCTTTCAATTCTCGTACTCGTAATTGGAAAGTTACGGAAGGAGATCCATCATTTTGCAATGAAAACAACATAAAAAAACTCTGGACAATTTTGAAATCAGGCCAAGTGTCTTAATACATATGCAAAAAAAATCATTATTGGGCCACCATTGATTAGAAGATTTAGCTTGTATGAATCGCTATTGGTTTGATACGAATAATGGCAGTCATTTCAGTATGTTAAGGATACAGATGTATCCACAATTCATTTAGAGTTACTTAATAGCCTATTTCTTATACCATATCTCTATCCCGTGAAATTCTCGAGCCGAAAGATGGATGCATATGCTGTGTTTCATTTTGCTAAACGATATCAATTAAATGGTGTATCAATTCCATAAATTGGATATAGCAATAAATAAATCAGCAAAATTCTTTTATTTTAGATAGAAGAAACATTTCTTCTATCTAAAATAAAAGAATGTACCCTTCTATCCAAATCCAATTTGCATCCATAAAATAAATCCAAATTCCAGTAGTACATGAATAATTGCAAATTTTTGTGTGTACGAGATTAGAATAACTTCAAAATAACTGACATAATTTTGTATTTTTCTTGATCAGAAAAATACAAGAAAAAGAAAGGAGGTAGAAAATTTTTTGGATTTATGGTTAAAGAAGAAAAAGAAGAAAACAAGGGTTGTGTTGAATTTCAAGTATTCAGTTTCACCAATAAGATACGGAGACTTGCTTCACATTTGGAATTACACAAAAAAAAAGATTTTTCATCGGAAAGAGGTCTACGAAGACTTTTGGGAAAACGTCAACGTTTGCTAGCTTATTTGGCAAAGAAAAATAGAGTACGTTATAAGAAATTAATCAGTCAGTTGGATATTAGGGAGAAGTAATTTAATCGTTTGAATTTTTCTTATTTTATTAGTAGTCTTATAGTAGTCTTAGATTTTTCATTTTGATGATCCTCGTTTTTCGTTTTGAGGAATTCATGGAATAATCCATTTTCATGGAATAATGAATTAAGGAAGAAAGGATATGAGTCTACCGCTTACAAGAAAAGATCTCATGATAGTCAATATGGGCCCTCACCACCCATCAATGCATGGTGTTCTTCGACTGATCGTTACTCTCGATGGTGAAGATGTTATTGATTATGAACCCATATTAGGGTATTTACACAGAGGAATGGAAAAAATCGCGGAAAACCGAACTATTATACAATACTTACCTTACGTAACACGGTGGGATTATTTAGCTACTATGTTTACAGAAGCAATAATGGTAAATGCACCAGAATTCTTGGAGAATATTCAAATACCCCAAAGAGCCAGCTATATTAGGGTAATTATGTTAGAGTTGAGCCGTATAGCTTCTCACTTGTTATGGCTTGGACCTTTTATGGCAGATCTCGGTGCACAGACTCCTTTTTTCTATATTTTTAGAGAAAGAGAATTGATATACGATCTATTTGAAGCTACTACAGGTATACGAATGATGCATATTACTTTCGCATCGGAGGAGTAGCCGCCGATCTACCTTATGGATGGATCGATAAATGTTTAGATTTCTGTGATTATTTTTTACGAGGAGTTGTTAAATATCAACAACTTATTACACAAAATCCCATTTTTATAGAACGAGTTGAAGGAGTTGGTTTTATTAGCGGAGAAGAAGCAGTAAATTGGGGCTTATCGGGACCGATGTTACGAGCTTCTGGAATACAATGGGATCTTCGTAAAGTTGATCCTTATGAGTCTTACAACCAATTTGATTGGAAAATCTAATGGCAAAAAGAAGGGGATTCATTAGCTCACAATTTAGTACGAATGGGTGAAATGAGGGAATCCATCAAAATTATTCAACAGGCTATAGAGAAAATTCCTGGGGGTCCTTATGAGAATTTAGAAGTCCGACGCTTTAAGAAAGCAAAGAATTCCGAATGGAATGATTTTGAATATCGATTTCTTGGTAAAAAAAACCTTCGCCCAATTTTGAATTGTCAAAGCAAGAGCTTTATGTAAGAGTGGAAGCTCCAAAAGGTGAATTAGGAATTTATCTGGTAGGAGATGATAGTCTTTTCCCCTGAAGATGGAAAATTCGTCCACCTGGTTTTATTAATTTGCAAATTCTTCCTCAACTAGTTAAAAAAATGAAATTGGCTGATATCATGACGATATTAGGTAGTATAGATATCATTATGGGGGAAGTTGATCGTTGAAATGATAATAGATAGGGTAGAGGTAGAAACTATCAATTCTTTTTCGAAATCGGAATTATTAAAAGAAGTCTATGGACTGATATGGATTCTACTTATTTTGACCCTCCTACTGGGAATCACAATAGAAGTACTGGTAATTGTGTGGTTAGAAAGAGAAATATCCGCATCGATACAACAACGTATTGGTCCTGAATATGCTGGCCCCCTGGGACTGCTTCAAGCTATAGCCGATGGAACTAAGCTACTTTTTAAGGAGGATATCCTGCCATCCCGAGGAGATATTCCTTTATTTAGCATTGGACCCTCTATAGCAGTCATATTAGTTTTATTAAGTTTTTTAGTTATCCCTTTAGGATATCATTTTGTTTTAGCCGATCTTAGTATTGGTGTTTTTTTATGGATTGCCATTTCAAGTATTGCTCCTATTGGTCTTCTTATCGCAGGATATAGCTCAAATAATAAATATTCTTTTTTAGGCGGTCTACGAGCTACTGCTCAATCTATTAGTTATGAAATACCATTAACTTTTTGTGTGCTAGCAATATCTCTACGTGTGATTCGTTAAAATAGGATCTTTTTCCTCTAAAATCCATTGAATATTTATCTTCCTTTTCTTATTCTATATTCGGGTTGGTAAGTTAAACTAGATAGCTATATGAGTGAAACAAAACAGCTTATTAATTTGTAGTAAAAAGAAAAAATCTCATTTCCTACGTACAAGAAAAAAGTTGAAGTAAACATAAGCAGTGTAAACTCTTTACCCCAAGGTTGAGATTTTTTTATTAGTCATCATATCTTGAAGCGGGCAAGAATAAAGGATTCACGATATGGAATTCCATTACTAGAACATTCCTAGTTATTACTATAACTTATAATCATAAGAGGAATCCATCAAAAGTTAGTGAGGGGTTACGAACACTAAAGTACATAAAGGATTAGTAATGAGGAAATCTAAGGCATTAGTGATTTTTCCTCATAAAAGGAATCGTAATAAGGACTTGAAATGGGTAGAAATGATCAAGTAGTACTTTCTTCGGATTCCGATCCAGAGTATGTTCCCATTCACTTGTTAAGGAAATGGCTATCAAGAACGAATTAACCCTTTATTCCTTTTTTTCTTTTTAAGTACCCCTCCCGGGGGAAAGAAGAATAAGACAAAAGATATGGAAAGCAATACAAAAAAAGATCTTTATTTATTCTTTCCTTCCTCTATTCATATTCATACAGAATTCCTCATGAACTAATGCCAATTCTTTTCATTTTTTAATTCCTATAACGAGTGTTTTATTCCAAGATTAAGTTATTGCTGAACAAAGAAAAATTCTCATTATATTATAAAGGACGAGATCAATTCAGAAGCGCTTTTTCTTATTCTAGCAGATGGGATTCCTTTGGTCTAATTTAGGACTTTCCAATCGATTTTATCTTAACCAATTCTATCTATGCCCAGGGGGATAATACCGAAATGAAACAACCCTTTCCTTTTTTTCTGATCATAGAGAAGCCGTATGAAGCTAAGGTTTCATGTACGGTTTTGGAATAGCGGTGGGAACTGTGATGTTATCATCGACTATGATTATCTAACAGTTCAAGTACAGTTGATATAGTTGAAGCACAGTCAAAATATGGTTTTTATGGATGGAATCTTTGGCGTCAGCCTATAGGTTTTCTAGTTTTTCTAATTTCTTCTTTGGCAGAATGTGAAAGATTACCCTTTGATTTACTAGAAGCAGAGGAAGAATTAGTAGCAGGTTATCAAACCGAATATTCTGGTATCAAATATGGTTTATTTTATCTTGTTTCTTACCTAAATTCCACCGGTGGGGCCTGCTGGCTCCGAGCCTCTTGCATATCCTGCACGGCCCCACGGAGATCCGCCAACTATCGGTGGAGCGTGCCGAGGGCCGTCAGTAGGGCGGTGTCCCCTGTGGTCATGACCGGGGCCGCCGACGCATCCGGACGCCCCGCCGTGACGGCGGTGGCCACAGCCTGCACTCCTGGGCTGCCTGCCGTGGTGGCGTGGCGGACTCCGAGGTCGATGACAGGGTCGGGCGTCGCGGCGGTGGTGGCGGGGTCGAGCGTTGCGGAGGCGATGACGGGGTCGGGCGTCACAGCGGTGGTGGCGGGGTCGAGCGTCGCGGCGGCGATGACGGGGTCAGGGCGTCGTGGCGGTGGTGGCGGGGTCGAGCGTCACGGCGATGGTGGCGGGGTCGAGCGTCGTGTCATGAACGCTGGTGTTCGCAACTGTCATACCCGCATCGCCACCCACGCCTGCGACCGCCGACGTCGAAGCCCTGGTATTGACGCGAGATTCCACCGCTCCCATCTTCTTCTTCGCCGCCGACGATGAAGCTTTCTTTGGTGCCATCCTTCTTCGGATCTGGAGGCTTGCTCTTGTCCTCCCCACGGACGGCCCCAACTGTTGTGGTTACAGACCAAACAGAGAGAGAGAGTATGGTAATGGAGAGTTGGGTGGGCAATGGCTTAGGGTTTTCCCCGTGGCTAACAAGCACTCGGCTGAAAATATGCAAAGGAAACTAAAAAGGCACTTGGCTGAAAATTCTGCAACGGAAACAGAAAACTGAATCCAGAGAGACAAAACCGAAAGCTGAAAATTGCAGCCAACTATCACCTTCTGTTTATGAGCAGGAAGCAACACAAAACAGCCGACAGTGAACAGAATTGAGACAGAGACTGCACAAAAGATTATAGATACTCACACAATCTTTACTGCAGAAACTACAAGCAAGAAAGCAAAGCCAAGCCAGAGAAGAATATCACAACCAGCACAGGACTGAAGTAGCAATTGGCTTTGCAAAAACCTGAAAGCAAACAGCCAAACAGAGAAGCTAAATGAATTGATTGCTCACAGGAGAAGCAATAGACAGACCGACAAATACTTGAACAGTAAAAAACAGAAGGAGGACTGGAACACAGAGTAAATGCCGATCTTACACTGCTCATCTCAGGCCAAAGTAATCGAGGATTCAAATTAAATAACCGGCCAGTCTCAAGAAGTGAGCAGATAAAGTGAAAGATCAATTTGGCAGTAAAAAGAAAGAACAAGAAATAAATAAATTACTGCCACTGAAAGAAACTGATGACACAACTGCCGACAACAGAAGGTTCTGAAAACTGCCGAGAACAGCCAGCTGAACCGAAAAGAGATACTGGTGGCCAATCTCTTCTCTGATGGCTAGAGCTTCTTTGGGAAAACTAACAAAAAGAAAACGTAAACAGAGAAAAGCAAAAGAAGAAAAGAGAACAGCCAGTCAAAAGGAAAAGATGAACAGAAAGCTGTTTGCACGGTAATTACTGAAGAAGACCCGAAATCAGTGACTTGATTGAATTCTTGTTGCTCTTCTATCTGGACTTCAATCCAAACAGCACCTCAACCTCTGACAATAGGGAAATGCAGACCAAGGGCCGCTTGGTTGAAAATGAACCCAGACAAACTGATGTGTCCACGCCACAAATACACACGACAATAGCGCCCAATATCAAGATTGAACTAAAGGTGAATTCGTTTCTTCAGCTTAAACATATTTTAAATGAGAAACCTAATGATGAAAATATATATTTTGACAGCACCATGTTATTTTTACATCAATTCAAGCAAGAGTTCAAGTTGGACACGTTTTGGAATCCAATTCGGCCTCCAGATCAATTCGGATTCAGCCTGACAAGCTCAAATTCAAATGTGCATAACTTTCACATACGAAGTCCGTTTGAGGTCCATGAGTACTTGTTGGAAAGCTTTGCTTATCCTATTTCCAATGGATCTGGTATCACCTCTAAATTCCTTCTGTACGTACCGCAATCATCAAAAGAGTTCGTGTTGGACACGTACTGGAATCAGATTCGGACTGCTGCAATGGTGCACGTTTAAACGGGAATAACTTCTTCATACGGACTTCGTTTGGGACGTTCTTGTACTTCATGGAAAGCTTATCAAGTCTACTTTCCATTGGATCCAACCTCATCTTCAAATTCCATCTGAGCCGGCCGGAATCAGCAAAACAATCCACATAGGTTTCTGAGTCCGAGTCAAAAGGGTGCTGCGCCACCTCCACTTGGGCCCATGGGCCTTGTAACCCTAGGGTGTACCCTTTGGGACGCCTCCCCTGGTTGTTTTCACTATATAGGAGCCGCCGCCTCCCTTTCTAGGACTCAGGTTTTGTTTAGATTAGTTTAGCCCCATGTGCAAACTCCACGTTGTCTCTTGTGTCGGCTAGACCAACAGATTCGTGTTACAGAACCTCAACTCCTTGTGCGACTTTTATATCTAGCAAATTTCAGGTTGCTCACTATCCTTGTTCTTGCGTGTTCTTCAGTTGCATGCAGGAATAGACCTTCGTGGTCAGGTCAACCGCGTTCTTGGCACGGTTGATAACATCTTGGGGTTGGTTCAGCGATTGCTAAGGCGCAAGCGTCGTCGTACGGTTGTAGTCGGATCGTGAGAGTCACCTCCAACAAAATCGAAGTTATCATCCTATCGGAAGATCGGGACCCCGTCGCCTCATCACAAACCTGAAACCGAAATCTGCTAGAATTGTCAAGCAACAACAGAAAGTGAGACCATATGCCAAAAAGCCTGAGATTCTCAAAGGGAAATGGTCTTAGGTCTAGAGAACACAAATCAAAAATAGCCTTTTACCAATGAATCAAGAAACCGAGGAAGCTCTGCCTCTAGAAACAATTTACCCTAGATTTTTAGGAAACAGAGGAAATGATGTGCAGAAGAGATCTTTGCTCTCGAGACTAAATTAGCCAAGAGGCCTTGAGGAGCGATTCCCAGTTCAGAGACAAATAATCAGCTGAACACAAAGGGGGCAGAGAAGAAACAGAACAAAGAAGAACAAGAAACAAAGAACCCATGAGAGAATCAGACAAAACACCATATGACAAAAGAACTCAAAATAAATGCTAAGAGATGAATGATTGCATTGTCAAGGAGTTCTTACAGCCATCATACATCTTCCCAATACGCATATACGCAAAAGGAAAAATCAAGAACTCACACCATCTCAACTTAGTTTCATACTCTCAGATGAACACCTGTAAGGAGAAACAAAAACACTACTGCTGGCTACCACTCATGCAGACAGGGAGAGCAAAGAATTGAAAAACCCTCACACACGCTCTCAACTAGCACTAGAGAGCTCCTCTCTATTTATAGCCTCCCTCTAGCGGGTTCACAACCCGATAGCTCCAACAAACCAGCACTTTATCCGTTAACTCAAACCGCATCCGCTTCTGCGAGCCTGAGTCAATTTTACCGAATTGCCCCTCACGCTCCTTCCCAGAAGCTTCCTCTTTTCTTGTTGTCCACGCCTCGCAGCCACATTGAGTCCTCGCCGTCTTCGGCACATCCCGACCGCTCCGACCATAGCACCACCTGCGCCTAGTCCAGTCATCCCGTGCCTCGCCACGACTCCACCTCAAAGTCCTACAGCCATCACAGACAAGAAACACATCACATAGCACCGCTCGAGATACAGATAACACAAAGTTGTATTAGAAGTGAATACTCACACCCAGAATAGCCCAACGACCGATCGAAAAGAAAACATGTGTCCTAAGCACATCCAACCGCGTTCGACCAGGTCCGACCACAGTCGACTACACCATGCACCGACTTGGCTCGAACCACTCAAACCAAACTCAAACTTTACAGAACACGTGTCAATTACTCATCACAAACATGGGGTCACATTCACATGGTCTCTCAGAAAAACACTCCTTTGATGTGGTCAACATTGACTCAGCATATAATGCCATACTCAGATGACCAACTCTGGCACGATTTCTGATAGTTGTTCATTATGCATATCAATATCTCATGTTGCTAGGTCCCATGGGAGTCATCACAGTTTGTTGTGATAAGAAGATGGCACTAACGTATGAAGAGGTCAAACAGTTACCAACTTGGAAAGTCACCAAGGTGTGGCCTTTGAGCAAGCACTCGAAGCTTAAAGCTACGCCAAAGCTAAATGAAGAGGTCAAAGAAGTTCCTCTGGACCCAGAGGAACCATAGAAGACAGCTCGCATCGGGGTTACTTCCAACCCTGCATAGGAAGACGCCCTCGTCATTTTCCTCGGGCAAACACAGATGTGTTCATGTGGCAGCCATTTGACATGCCCGAGGTCCCTAGAGAAGTGAGCGAGCACAGGCTAGCTTTACGGCCTGCTAAGAAGCCCGTAAAACAAAAATTACAGAGATTTGCACCACATCGATGAGAAGCTATCAAGTCAGAATTAGACAAGCTACTAAAAGTAGGCTTCATAATAGAAGTCGATCACTCAAAGTGGTTGGCTAATCTTGTAATGGTAAAAAAAGGCTAACGGTAAGTGGCATATATGTATAGACTATACCGATTTAAATAAAGCTTGTCCTTTAAATGGCTTTCCGCTTCCTTGTATTGATCAATTGGTAGATTCTACTGCTGGTTGTGAAATGTTAAGCTCTCTAGATACATAGTCTGGTTATCACCAGATCAGTATGTCTTCAGAAGATGAAGTGAAAATGCATTTATCACTCCATTTGAAGTATTTTGCTATATCAAAATGCCATTCGGTTTGAAAAATGCTAGCCCAACTTTTTAGCGTTTGATGCAATTAACCTTCATACATCAAATGGGCCAAAATTTGGAAGCCTATGTCGATGATGTGGTCGTAAAAAGTATCAAATGGCTTAATCATATTTCAAACCTGCAGGAGACCTCGACAATCTGAGAAAGCATTGCTTGAAACTCAATCCTAAAAAGTGTGTGTTCGGGGTTTCCTCAAGAAAACTGCTCGGATTCCTTGTTTCAGCAAGAGGTATTGAAGCAAATACTGAGAAGATCAAGGCCATTGAACAGACACACCCTCCAACCATGAAGAAAGAGGTCCAAAGACTCACTAAGTGCATGGTGGCTTTAAGCTGTTTCATCGCACGACTGGGAGAAAAAGACATTCTTTTCTCTAAGCTTTTGAGAAAACATGAGGGTTTCGAGTGGTCGAAAGAGGCCAATGACACTTTCGAAGATATCAAGAGATACCTTACAAGTGCTCCTGTCCTAGTTTCTCCGAAAATAGCTGAGACTCTCTTAGTGTATCTATCCGCCATGCCACAGGTAGTAAGTGTTGTACTGGTTGCAGAGCGTGAGGGCGTTCAAAGACTAGTATACTTGTAAGTAAAGTTTTACACATTCTGAAGGAGTGCTACCCTCAGGTCCAAAATCTTCTCTTTGCCCTTCCCATGGCTTCAAGGAAGTTAAGGCATTATTTTTAGGTGTATAAGATAATTGTGCCATCTGAGTTTCCTTTAGGAGAGATCCTCTAGAATAAAGAAACAGCGGGGCGCATGGCAAAATGGTCTATCATAGTTGGGGATTTTGACCTCCATTTCATATCTCGAACGGCCATTAAATACCAGATCTTGGCAGAGTTTGTCACCAAATAGACAAACCCTGAACCTGTTCAGGATCCCCAATAGTACGATCCCCACAACTTGTGGACGATGTACTTCAATGGGTTGCTTACATTAAGTGGCTCGGGGGCTAGGGTGGTCTTGGAATCTCCTGTGGGATAGACCTTAAAGTATGTCATCTAATTGCTCTTTCTAGTGACTCACAATGTCGCTAAGTATGAAGGTTTATTGGCTGGCATACGAGCCACTAAAGTGCTCGAGATTCAACGACTACTCGTGAGAGGAAACTCTCAACTGGTCGTGAATCAGGTCAGAAAATAGTATCAATGCTCAAGTACGATCATGTCTCAGCACTTGTCAGAAGTACAGAAGCTTGACAACATTTCTTTGGTTTCAAGTTACAGTATATCCCTCGGAAGGATAACTTTCTCACAGACCAATTGGCTAGGATAGCTTCTTTCCGATCAGTCGAAGCCGTCTCCTGGAATAGCTCCAGAAGCCGTCTCTAGTCGAAGCACCAGAGACAACCCCTAATGAAACAGTCTCTCTAGAGTACAAAGAGACGTGGATTGCTCCCATCTATGACTACCTTCAGAAGGGTTCAATACCTAATAATGATCCCGTAGCAGATCGTCTTGCCCGCAAGGTCAGGATGTATACCTTGGTTGATGGAGTACTCTATAAAAGGGATACTCAGGGAGTTCTCATGAGATGTATATTGCAGAAAGAAGGATTAAAACTCCTTCATGACAACATAGGGGCATCTGTTGAGCACATGCCTCCTACAGAATGTTGGTCGATAAGGCTTTTCGACAAGGTTTCTATTGGCAAACAGCCCTCAACGATGCTAGAGATCTTGTTAAGGAACGTGTACAATGCCAGTTTCATAGCCAACAAATACATCAGCTAGCTCAGGCTCTTCAAACGATTCCTTTGCCTTGGCCTTTTGCAACCTGGGGTCTTGATAACCTGGGGCTGTTCCCAAGAGCACCAGGGGCTTTGAGTTCCTCTTCGTAGCTATTGATACATTTACGAAGTGAATTGAAGCTAAACCAGTAGCTGGGATAACAACGGAAGCCGCAAAAAGATTCTTGATGAAAAGTGTAATTACACAATTTGGAGTCCCAAGTTGGATAATTACAAACAACGGTAAGCAATATTTGAGTGCAAAATTCTAAGAATTTTGCGATGCATTAGGCACCAAATTATGTTTTGCTTTAGTTGCCCATCCTCAAAGTAACGGGGTAGTCGAGCGTGCGAATGGCCAAATAATGCAAGGAATTAAAACTTGAGTGTTCGACCATCTAGTAAAGCGCTCGGGGGCTTAGGTTCAAGAATTGCCTTCAGTATTATAGGAGATTCACATGACTCTGAGTCGAGCGATAGGAGAAACTCCTTTTTTCCTAGTTTTTGGAGCTGAAGCCGTGTTTCCTCCAGAACTAAAGATCTAGTCGACTAGAGTCAAGAACTTTAGTGACTCTAACCAAGAACAGCTTCGAGCAGATGATATCAATCTACTCAAAGAAAAGAGGAATCAAGCCTTAATCCATTTAGTGGTCTATCAGCAGGCCATGCATAAATGCTATAATTGTAAGGTCCAGCCTTGCAGCCTTGCTGTAGGCGACTTGGTATTGAGGAAAATCCTATCCCAGTTTAATCGAAACAAGCTTTCCTCCAAGTGGGAAGGTACTTACATTGTGGTCGAAATCATAAGCCCTGACTCTGTACGACTTTCTATAGAAGATGACCAGATTCTCTCAAACTCTTGGAATATCGACCAATTACGCAAATTCTATATGTAAAAATTTCTGCCCCTTTTCAATAATAATTTCAATTTATGCAAATTTTTATTGGCATATGTCTTGTAGAGCTTCTCCTATATTAGTTTGACCACTTCTAGTACATCTAATTTGTTTAGCTGATCGGATATAGGAATACCACTAGCTGAAGTCTCTCCTCTCTTCATGTGGTCCTGCCCACTAGAAGTAGCTTACTAGTGTCAGTCTATTCCTAACTCTTGCTACCAAAATACAACAATTGCGTTGCCTACGAACATGCTGAACGAGTATAATAGAAGGCAATCTGAGTGTTTATCCTTTGATCGTTCATGTCTTCAATTTGTTTAAACCTAGTTGAAAGGAGGTAACATCACCTAGTCGCAGTCACTCCTCTATGCATGTGGTCCTACCCACTAGAAGGAGCTCCCTAGTGTTGACTCATTCCTCACTTTTACCGCCAGTACTGACAACCAAATTCGACAACAATGGTTGGATACATTACTCTACTCTCAGCATACTTCACTCTGTACTATTTGCTTAGTTTATTTATATAAACTAAGTAAATAGTCGGGGGCTAGGATAGAGTTATTCATATAGCTTTATTTCTTACTCGTAATTTCATTTCTCTTTCATATTTTGTTTTTTGTCTTACGAGTACTAATTGCTCAATGAGACAAGATGTAGGGAAAGAAAGAAATTCATTCATCATCCAAAGGTAAGTCTTTACAAAGTTATTTTTATTTACAAATTACTCTACTTTGGAGAAGAGGAAGAGCCAAGTTGCATTTCTTCAGACACCTTTTGTCCAATTGGCTCTACTTCTTCAATCAGGCGAGACGCCTCCTCCAAAGAACAAGCAAAGTCGTGCTCGATGGGATGTAAGTTTAGGTTCCGGTTGCATATCTTGAGTTTCGCCAATGCATAGCTCATAGTGCCCTGACTGCATCCCTGATCGACTCCATTTGATCAGCCATCATAGTAGCAAAATGCTTTTCCAAGTCTTGGCTTATAGTGTAATCATACTTGTGTGAGAAGATGTAGTCTCCTTAGTGGGAATTATCTTTTCTACACCAAACTCACCGAGTAGATTGTTTAGAAGAATACCGCAGTCTTGAAGGTCCACCTTCATCGACTTCGTTTCTTCCTCACTACAAGTTATTGCTTTATAAATACACTTCATTTTGACCATGGACCCTACAAAAGAGTTAAAGTTGGTCAAGGTAATACTCGTTACAGTCATAAGCTTTCCTACGATCATATGGTCATAAGTCCTTCTACGACCACGTAGTCAAAAGTCTAACTATGACTACCCCTTGGTTGTAAGTCCTTCTATGACCACATAGTTGTAATTCCTACAATACTAGCTTCAAAAGTTAGTCGTAGGTAAAGTTTTTCTTACCTAATAGCTGGGTATCAACCAGCTTTATCCTCTCGCCTTTTTTTGCTAATACGAGTAAGCTCTCCGATCACTTTTGCTCTCTCTTCGACTTCAGTGACCAGCTTACTCGTTTCAATCTCTCTTTCTAATAAAAATAGAAAGATAAAAGAAAGGCTAGAAAGATGCATAGATAAACAAACTTAAGCTTCAGGGCTTACTGTTTATTTTTTCTTCCAAGTCTTTGACAGCAAAGTTGGCTTTAATAAGGCTTATCGATAAATTAGCATTTTCTTCCTAGCCTCCGTGCATCAGCCTTCTCGTTCTCGAGCACAGTAGCCAAGAACTTTGAGTCTAACCAAGACTGTAAAGGTTAAAGGCAGACTTGAATTTCTAGTTGTGTGGTCATGGTAGAATATGACTACATAACTTAAGAGACTTATGATGCCACTGCTTTCTTGGAGAGTTTGACGTTCTCTTGTCGTAGGAGCGTTAGCTGTCTGTGGTACTTAGCCACGATTGTCATGTCTTCTAATGTTCTCTGAATAAAGAAAGGCAGTGAGAAATAAGAAGAGGCAAAGTATTAATATCCGAGTTGTCAATACTCACATTGATACTCCTACAAGCAAAATTTTCGAGCACCCGCTTAGAATCTCTGAGTTGGTCAAGCTCTTCAACCCAGCTCCACCACGCCTTCTCAAGACATTTATCATTGAAGATGTACTCCTTATTTGGAAGATCTTTGGGGTGTGGAACTTGGATCCAACTTGACCAGAAGAAGATCCTACAACAAAGGGAGGATTAAAAAATGAGGAGAAGACATTAGATTGTTCTTCTTCTTTTTCTTCTTCTCTAGCGCCTTCTTTTTCTATGACCACTTTAGTGGTCATAGTCTTTGTAGTTTTGGCTGTAGCTTTTGTTGCTGCAGTGGTTATTTCTTCGACCACCTTCTCCACCATCCTTTCAATGGCAGGCAGAGCCGCAAGAGGTTTCTCAGTAGGGGCATCCTTAAATGATGGAGAGGCCAAACTATAATCACAATAAATGAATTAGTAGTTGAAACGACAAAGGTAAAATACAGTATATGTACTTGCATTTTTATACCTTTGAGTCTTTACTTTCAGCGTGAATCTGGAAGAAACTCTCCTAGAGAGTGGTTTCTTCAATTTTTTTCCACAACCAAGTCTGGTTGCAGGATTATGAGGACCTTCTCAACCACCTCTGGTTGAGAGTCTTATGCCCCCTCGATCATGCCTGGTCGAAGGTCTACGCAAGAGATGTTGTTTTTTCCTTTTCTTGTCCCTCTTGATGGTCGGAACCAGATTCGATCATCGGGACAATCTCCTTCTCAATCACAGGTTCTGCCGATGCGGCAGTTTCCTTCATAAAGGATACAAAGCTCTTCTAGTTTACCTTCTCAAGACACTTGATAAAGCCTTTGGAAAGGCCAACTAAGTTAGTTTTGATGTTATAATAGAAAGTTACCTTGATCGTAGGAGTCGATTGCTTCAATATGATTGCCCCTATTGCACTTGCTGCACCTATATCTGCAATAAATTGCTGAATAGGAGCATTCAAAGCAACCGGAGGAAGGATTTTAAGGGGGACAACAGCAACTGTGCTCCCCTTTTTCTTATCGTCTGACTTAACCAGTCGACGCCTTTTGGCCGGAGGAGCCTTTATTTTTTTCTACTTCTGCACTGACCACCATCAATTTGACCCCTTGGTCGTCTTGATGGAAATTCATATCTACACTCTGTAGAAGAGGAAGATATCGCTTGGTTATGCTCTACGACTAAGAGGTCTTAAAGATGAAGTCAATTTTTCGATTACCTTTAAGTGTTCTTCCCTCTCTTTAGCAGAAACATCCACCAGAATATAAGGAGCCCCCCACCTCAAGCGATGGAACCTTCTCACAGTAGACCTTGACTCGAGAATTGATTTCCTCCAAATCAAGGTTTGAACAAATAAACATTGTAGTCAATGTTTCTGGTTACGAATACTAGCATCACTTACCATTCTCTTAGTCACGGATCGAATTTGAGACTTCTAAGTACATCCACATAGGATGTGGTCGACGACGCTTCAAAGGGCTAATACAGCATATGGTGAAGTCCTTCACCACATACCAGCTCGTAAGCCCCTTGTCCCTCAGCTCCTTAATGGCTGAGATGTAGGAGGATATTATTGTGATGTCTTTGGGGCTAAGTTCCAAAGACTGTTCTTCTCGGCAGCCTTCCTGACGAAGGAGAGGCTGTCTTCACTGGTAATCTCCCAGTAGAACCACCTCTTCTTCTATCCCGGTTATGAAGATCGGGTAAACATAGGAATGTAAAGCTCTGTCTTGCCATCATAGAGCTTTAATCCACAACTCCCAGCAATCCTCGTTTGTTGGCTCATCTGTAATAATACCAGAAGAGCTCGAGATCCACTGGGATACCCAAATACGCCTCACATAGGTATACGAAGACGCTGAGCATTGTGATTGAAATGAGAACCAAGTTCACCAGTTCAACCCCAAAATACTCAAGAATAGCCGACAAGAAGGGATGAGTAGGGAGCGAAGACCACACTCACAGTATGCCTGGAACACCAGAATCTCTCTGATTTGTCCGATTGGCCAGCGTTGCCCAGCGGCTTCAATCCATCTGATGAATCGCCACAGCGGGATCTTCTCCCCAGTCTCTAATGCCTTTATCTTGGCATGATCCATCTCTGTTTCAGCAGGTTGATGAAGATTTTGTCATCCTTCCGGGTGATTAGAAGGGATTTGTGTAAGATTGAGGAAGATTATGAAGATCGATTGTGGTGGAGAGCTTGAACGAATCGGAGCAAATGGGGAAAGTGAAAAACCAAAGGTTGCCCCGGTAACTTTTTATAACCAATGTGTTGATTACTTCTCTCGGGAACCGAACGCTCGCTTTGGGAACCGATTTGATAGACAAATTGAGGGAATCGATTGCATTTTCTCTATCCGATGTTTATCTGTCTTCACAACTCAAGCGAAATTACTGAATCGACCAAGCCAATTCCTGGTCGATAAGAGTCAAGAAGGGTTTTGCTTTTGACCACTTTTTATCTATGACCATACTTGGTCGAATAAGTTATTTTTACTTGAAGTTGGGGGCTACATGATGAGGATAGAGTAATTCTCAAATTATTACATCATTATATTTCTTGAATATATCCCTTATTATTAGGGAATAAGTCCCTCAAGATAGTTGTAAGTCTTACATTGACTATTCTATATGGTCGTAAGTCCTTTTACAACCACGTAGTCATAAGTTTTACTACGACTACCTCCTTAGTCGTAAGTCTTAGTGCGACTACCTCTTTGTCATAAGTCCTTCTACGATCACGTAGTTGTAAGTCTTACTGCGACTACTTCCCTGGTCGTAAGTCTTACTGTGACTACTCCTTTGTCATAAGACTTTTTACGACCACGTAGTCATAAGTCTTACTGTAACTATTCCTTAGTCGTAAGTCCTTCTATAACCACATAGTCGTAAGTCTTACTACGACTACTCTTTAGTTGTGATAATTCCTACGACAAACCTATCTCCAACCGACCTGTCTACGACGAACAACTGCATCGTGGGTTCATCTAATAAGGCAGTTAGAACGTGCATTTATCCAATAATTGCACATAATCTCTCTAACAACAACTGCTATATGGAGAACGGCCTTATATGTCTCTCTGACGGTAACTTCCATCAGGCGGTTATCATCCGAAGTGTTGAGGTGTCTTCTAGCGTGGGACAACTGCCGTTACTTCACTGGCTATATAAAGGTTAACGTCAAGAGAGGGGAGACATTCGTATCGAAGAAGGAGATAGTGCTAGCCATTCGCATAATTCTCTGTTGTAATTCCTCTTTCTTGAATTAGTAATCACACAGGATGTAGGGTTATTATTCTCTCAAGAGAAGGCTCAAACTTAAATAAAGTTTCTTGTGTCTCTACTCTGCATGTTCATACACCGAGTATTCTAAGAGTTTCCCCGAATCCAAATAAATCATACGTAAGATCGATATTAAAACATCGACATTCGGTATTTGGAATTTCAATATCGCTTTCATAGTACAAAAGTTTTACGAAATCGATTGAAGTTTGTTGCAAATTGTCGGGACCCCGGATTTCCGAACCCGGACCCTCTGTGTATTACTGCACTAGTCCCAGATCAAAGCTAGTGCACACAGTTAAACAGAAATGAATACATAACCAGCAACGCTTTATTACAATATTAAAGAGTACAGACCGAAAGGTCTCATTATTACAATTGAGGTTTCAAGACCTCGCACACACGAAACACAGCGGAAGCAAAAGATAAACTCGGTGAAGACCCATCAATACGCCACAGGCAGTTGACTGGGGAAGCGCGACCTAGAACTCCTGGAATCCTTCGTCGAATCCACCCGCGAAGAAGTCGTAGTCGCCTTCTTGAGCTTCATACTCTTCTGAATATTATTTTTGAGTGTAGCATGTGAGTACATAAAGTACTCCGCAAGTCTTGGGAAAAATGCATAGATGCAAGGCTTGACAAAGGAAGGCTGTATGGTTCTTTTGCACAAAGCAATATTTTAAAATTTCAATTACTACTAATTATTTTCGAAGGCAACATTTTAACCAATTAATTGTTTTAACAAAACTATCATTAATTCTCTAGTGAAGGTTCCGTCTACCAACACTAGCTAGCAACTTGAAGAAGTTTAATACTGCGGGTTACATCCACCCTCTCTGGCTCCATCCGCCAGGATACCCTTCCGAGAGTTCCCTCCACTCTCGGAATACAAACTTTTTGATTTTTAAAACCAAAACCAGAAATCTACCATGTGAATGCATTCCTTGCCCGCCCTTGACCGTGGGCACGGCTATTCGAATAGTTTTACACTCTGCAGAGGTTGTACAACTTTACCCACAAGAGATAAATTATCCTAAAAGTCAACACGCTTCCTTTGGCATGAGACCCAGATAAAATATCACAAAGCCTTTACCTTACTCTAATCTAGCTAGATACCACCCGCTGAGGTTTCACCGCAGGTAGGCTAACTGCCCGAACCGAAGCCCCCTCTTGCGCCGTATGAGTACAGTAAATCCCTGTCCCTCACTGTGGATAACCAGTCCATCCCTGGCACCCACTTTCCACTGGTGGCACCTAAACTAGACTATCACAAGTTAGTGAGCTAGGTCGTACCCATATAGACTTGTGGTTGTACGGTTAATGCTCAGTCTGGACAAACACAAGCGTCGGTCCTTAATTGACTAGGGTGGAACATACGCTTAACAAGATCTTGTGCTAACTGCACCAAGCCAAACCAACCATCCACCCTAATCTAAACCATCTTTCACATTTTTATTTTATTTTAAAGGAAACAGTGGTAACTTCAATCACCACAACTTTGTAAACACAAGGGTTCCAACAGTAAATCATAATTTCCCAGTTTCAAAGTTCCAAGGGTATATATTTAGCATGACTAAGCATTATACTACCATACTATCATTGTCAAAGAATAAATAATAATCTCATTAATGAGACAAAGGAAGTTCTAGGGTGACAAGGGTACATGACAATCAATTCCAATGGAGGGCATAACAAGGTTGGATTAACTACTACCTTAAGATTTGAATTATCATTTTATGTAAATAGCAATGCATAACATTTAAAATAATTAAAACATTTCAAAATCATAGGTTCAAGATGATCAAAGGAGACTTGCCTTCTTGGACGCTGGTTGGGTCTTCTTGCTGCGACTCGACGAGTTCCTCGGCGACGGCGGAATCTACGCGCGTAAAGACGGACAAACAAAACAAATAAATTCAACCAAAATTTAAATAAAATTCAAAAATTCAAAAAAGAGTGCATATTTGGATAGTTTATGATTTTAGAAAAATTTAGAAATTTGAACGGCTCAAATCGGAGTTAAAATGAGAAAGTTATGGCTTCCGAAAGATTAAATAGGAGGGAAAAAGGAAAAACCGGATTTCGGGAATAATTTTTGTACTGGAAAATGCCATTTATGACGTCATCAAATTTCGAATTTGCTGAGCGGGAAAATTGTTTGAATGACGGGTGGGTCCGGTCTACCGTGGACCGGATCCACGGACCATGGGTTTTGCCAACGTGGCGCACCGGCCACATGGCGCCACGCGGGCGCGGGGTGGCGGCCACGTGGGCGGCCACGCGGACAAGGCCGGCCCACGTGGCGGCCACGCGGGCGCGCGCGCATGGCCGGCTCGGGAGATGGCCGGCCGGTGGCCTTGCCGTGGCCGGCGGCCGGCAGGAGGGCGGCGGACGGCGGCGGCGGGTGAGGGGAGGCGGCGGCGCTTACCGGCGGCGGCGGCGGAGGTGTGGGCGGCCGGCGGCGGCGCTAGGAGGCGGCGGCGGTGAGGGTGGCCGGCGGCTTTTGCTGGGGCGGCGGCGAGGTGGTGCTCAGGCGGCGGTGCTCAGGCGGGCGGGGCGTCGACCGAGATGAGGAGAAGGGGCAGCGGGGAGAGGCGGTGCGAAAGAGCTCCCCCGAGGGGGCTTTTATAGGAGGGGAGAGGAGGGGAGGCCGGCCGGTTTTGGAGCTCCCCGGCGTGATTGCGGCCGCGATTAGGGGAAGTAAAAGGGATGAAACGGCCGGCAATTAGTGGAGGGGTGATTAGGGCTTTTATTGCGTAATCAATCGGGGATTTATAGCGAAGGAAACGGCCGAAATTGAAGCTTTGGTTTCGGCATCAATGGAGGAGAGAGAGAAGGGCTAGAGGAGGAAGAAAGGAAGGTAGAAGAAAGAGTTGACGGGTGGGGCCCACCCGTTGGTGAGAAAAAGAGAGTGAAGGGGTATGGGGCCGTTAGATTGATGACATGTGGCAAGTGGATGGATCTCGGCCGTTCGGATTTAAGTGAAGGGGTAAGTTGTGGTGGAGGGCTGAGATTAGATCGGGAAGGAGATGGATTTAATCCGGGCGTGCCACGTGGCGGCCTAGAATTAATTGGATTTTTATTTTCGGATTAAATTTCAGAAATTACTAGAAACTTCATAAATACTTCGAAAATTAATATTTAATGTCTAAAAATTCCAGAAAAATCACAGAATATTACTGGAAGTATTTTAGACTTACTAAAAATATTTTTAATTTCAGATTTGAATTTTATAATTTTATAAAATTCTTTTTAACTTTGAAAATTGATTTTAAATTTCAGAAAATTCTCAAATAATATTTAAAAATTTAGGAAAGGCTAGGAAAAATATAATTTTCCCTTTTTGGCTTTAATAAAATATTTAAAATACATTTTCTTGCTTTAAATTTTGAAATAAAATCCAGAAAAACAAATAAAAGCCAAGTAAAATCCAATTACTTTAAAATAGTTAATTTGAATTTAAATTTTTCCAGAAAGCCAAATTTTGGGATGTTACAAACCTACCCCCCTTAGAGAGAATCTCGACCCCGAGATTCAGACGGACTGGAAAAGAGAAAGGAGAGGGAAACTCGGCTCTTAGGTCCTCTTCACGCTCCCAAGTTGCCTGACTTCGAATGGTTGCTCTACTGTACTTTGTGGAACTTTATGGTCATGCTTCTTGCGCGGCGTTCAGCTTCCTTCATGATTCTATCTTGTTGGTCGATGCTCTGAAGTATTCCTTTAACTGAGGAATATGGAAGACAACAACAAATCGGATTGGTACATCTTTAGTCGCCTGCAAGCTTTGGGTTAACTTCAATTGCCCTTATCATATCGATTAATTCAGTATTCCACCAAAAGGGCTTAACTTCCGCAAGTGTTCATCCGAGAAGGACATAATTATTTCAACTCTTCAAAAATTCTTGATTCCAAAATCATATACCACAAATGCACCTTATTGATTTTGACAAATAATCTCATTAACTTTTACTCTCTGCTCTAATTTGAATCGACGTCAAACCATAGAATTTTTCCAACAATAATCCAATAACATTGTAGTTTGTGATTTCCACCAATTATTTTATGATCATTATCTAATCCAACAGATCCATGACTCTGATCAAATAATATAAAATTAATCCAACCTTTTAGTAATCATCAATCAATTTTAAGATCATGTAAGCCATAATTTAATATTCATTAATCCACCAACATCATTATCTTCATAATCATCATTTTGGTTTCACCAAATGTGAATGAACTCAATTAATTCTTATCGGACAATCTCTCAATTAATTCTCATTGGACCATCTATCTCCCATAATTAATTTAAATCCTCCAGGTTATCCATTTGAACATCCTTAATGATCTAGTTAATCCCATTAGTTAAAATCCAATTATCTAGCAATGATCTATTAAATCCACCAAATTCAAATTGTCATATCAAAGTCCACTTTACAATGATAAAATTAATCCACCAAGGTATCTAAGGGTATTATCTTCTGGAATTCCACTAGTATCCACTTATCATCAATAGGTCCACCAAACTCTGATAATCAAGTAACTCCACAAATTTCATCTACTCTTCATGATTCAACCAAATCACCAAAAATTGATACCATGAATTGTTTATGATAATTCAACTTCTTAATCTTTTAATCTCTCCCTTTAGTGGATCAATCTCTTAATTCTAATTCTCCAACGATCACAAGTAATGCCCTCAACAAAAATCTTGTCTTACATCCAACTACTCCTTTCAATCCTAGATAATAAATCCAAGGCAAAGTTTAGACTCTTTCCATGATCTAATTTACTTTCCCAAATTCAACTTTGTATTTATTCTCTAGTCAACCCGCAAAGATGACACTCTTTAGATTTATTTATAATCAATTGGTATCCACAAATATACCTTTTATCTCAATCCTCTCAAATATTAATCAATCTTGTCAATTATAAATCCAAAATATATCACTCTAGCAACAATTCTCCAAATTACCTAACTTGACATGCACTGATTATGACGGCTTTCTGACAAGAGTACTTTCCATAAATTTGTTGTCTTCCATATACTCTAGGTCTCAATGGATTCTCCAAACTTGGACTGCGGTGAAAGAATTGGAGCTTGCACTTTTGCGGTAACTGGGGTTAGCAAAAGATAAGAGGGAAGTAGCACAGATAAGAGATCAGGGGAACGACTAAACAACATCCCAAACACACAAGAGAGAACAACTAGGAGAAGCTTAGCTTGAAATAAAAATAATTTTTTTTTAAAGACGACTGTACAACAAGTATACAAAGACTTGGTACAATTCATCTAGCACACAAGCAAGTAATATATAAGCGTTCTAAAATCGTAGGACTTTATTTGGATACTACAACTAAAGAACTAGTCCTTGCTCCTTCATGATGACGCGCTTCTCCAAGTGCTTCTTAGACGCAACCTTACTGAGCCGTCTATAGAAATTACAAAGGAAAGAGAGTACAATTACCATTCCAAAAAGAAACAAGCAGATAGATAAGGAAGAATGCCGTGACGAAGGTAAGGATAGAGAGATAAGAAAAGACAAGGATAGCACATCATAAAATTTTTATTTTATAAAATAAATTTTGAAGCTCTTTTTTTTTGTAACGACCATTCTAACTAGGTCACGTCCTACAGTCAAATTGGCTCTGATACCACCTCTGTCGGGACCCCGGATTTCCGAACCCGGACCCTCTGTGTATTACTGCGCTAGTCCCAGATCAAAGCTAGTGCACACAGTTAAACAGAAATGAATACATAACCAGCAACGCTTTATTACAATATTAAAGAGTACAGACCGAAAGGTCTCATTATTACAATTGAGGTTTCAAGACCTCGCACACACGAAACACAGCGGAAGCAAAAGATAAACTCGGTGAAGACCCATCAATACGCCACAGGCAGTTGACTGGGGAAGCGCGACCTAGAACTCCTGGAATCCTTCGTCGAATCCACCCGCGAAGAAGTCGTAGTCGCCTTCTTGAGCTTCATACTCTTCTGAATATTATTTTTGAGTGTAGCATGTGAGTACATAAAGTACTCCGCAAGTCTTGGGAAAAATGCATAGATGCAAGGCTTGACAAAGGAAGGCTGTATGGTTCTTTTGCACAAAGCAATATTTTAAAATTTCAATTACTACTAATTATTTTCGAAGGCAACATTTTAACCAATTAATTGTTTTAACAAAACTATCATTAATTCTCTAGTGAAGGTTCCGTCTACCAACACTAGCTAGCAACTTGAAGAAGTTTAATACTGCGGGTTACATCCACCCTCTCTGGCTCCATCCGCCAGGATACCCTTCCGAGAGTTCCCTCCACTCTCGGAATACAAACTTTTTGATTTTTAAAACCAAAACCAGAAATCTACCATGTGAATGCATTCCTTGCCCGCCCTTGACCGTGGGCACGGCTATTCGAATAGTTTTACACTCTGCAGAGGTTGTACAACTTTACCCACAAGAGATAAATTATCCTAAAAGTCAACACGCTTCCTTTGGCATGAGACCCAGATAAAATATCACAAAGCCTTTACCTTACTCTAATCTAGCTAGATACCACCCGCTGAGGTTTCACCGCAGGTAGGCTAACTGCCCGAACCGAAGCCCCCTCTTGCGCCGTATGAGTACAGTAAATCCCTGTCCCTCACTGTGGATAACCAGTCCATCCCTGGCACCCACTTTCCACTGGTGGCACCTAAACTAGACTATCACAAGTTAGTGAGCTAGGTCGTACCCATATAGACTTGTGGTTGTACGGTTAATGCTCAGTCTGGACAAACACAAGCGTCGGTCCTTAATTGACTAGGGTGGAACATACGCTTAACAAGATCTCGTGCTAACTGCACCAAGCCAAACCAACCATCCACCCTAATCTAAACCATCTTTCACATTTTTATTTTATTTTAAAGGAAACAGTGGTAACTTCAATCACCACAACTTTGTAAACACAAGGGTTCCAACAGTAAATCATAATTTCCCAGTTTCAAAGTTCCAAGGGTATATATTTAGCATGACTAAGCATTATACTACCATACTATCATTGTCAAAGAATAAATAATAATCTCATTAATGAGACAAAGGAAGTTCTAGGGTGACAAGGGTACATGACAATCAATTCCAATGGAGGGCATAACAAGGTTGGATTAACTACTACCTTAAGATTTGAATTATCATTTTATGTAAATAGCAATGCATAACATTTAAAATAATTAAAACATTTCAAAATCATAGGTTCAAGATGATCAAAGGAGACTTGCCTTCTTGGACGCTGGTTGGGTCTTCTTGCTGCGACTCGACGAGTTCCTCGGCGACGGTGGAATCTACGCGCGTAAAGACGGACAAACAAAACAAATAAATTCAACCAAAATTTAAATAAAATTCAAAAATTCAAAAAAGAGTGCATATTTGGATAGTTTATGATTTTAGAAAAATTTAGAAATTTGAACGGCTCAAATCGGAGTTAAAATGAGAAAGTTATGGCTTCCGAAAGATTAAATAGGAGGGAAAAAGGAAAAACCGGATTTCGGGAATAATTTTTGTACTGGAAAATGCCATTTATGACGTCATCAAATTTCGAATTTGCTGAGCGGGAAAATTGTTTGAATGACGGGTGGGTCCGGTCTACCGTGGACCGGATCCACGGACCATGGGTTTTGCCAACGTGGCGCACCGGCCACATGGCGCCACGCGGGCGCGGGGTGGCGGCCACGTGGGCGGCCACGCGGACAAGGCCGGCCCACGTGGCGGCCACGCGGGCGCGCGCGCATGGCCGGCTCGGGAGATGGCCGGCCGGTGGCCTTGCCGTGGCCGGCGGCCGGCAGGAGGGCGGCGGACGGCGGCGGCGGGTGAGGGGAGGCGGCGGCGGCGGCGGAGGTGTGGGCGGCCGGCGGCGGCGCTAGGAGGCGGCGGCGGTGAGGGTGGCCGGCGGCTTTTGCTGGGGCGGCGGCGAGGTGGTGCTCAGGCGGCGGTGCTCAGGCGGGCGGGGCGTCGGCCGAGATGAGGAGAAGGGGCAGCGGGGAGAGGCGGTGCGAAAGAGCTCCCCCGAGGGGGCTTTTATAGGAGGGGAGAGGAGGGGAGGCCGGCCGGTTTTGGAGCTCCCCGGCGTGATTGCGGCCGCGATTAGGGGAAGTAAAAGGGATGAAACGGCCGGCAATTAGTGGAGGGGTGATTAGGGCTTTTATTGCGTAATCAATCGGGGATTTATAGCGAAGGAAACGGCCGAAATTGAAGCTTTGGTTTCGGCATCAATGGAGGAGAGAGAGAAGGGCTAGAGGAGGAAGAAAGGAAGGTAGAAGAAAGAGTTGACGGGTGGGGCCCACCCGTTGGTGAGAAAAAGAGAGTGAAGGGGTATGGGGCCGTTAGATTGATGACATGTGGCAAGTGGATGGATCTCGGCCGTTCGGATTTAATTGAAGGGGTAAGTTGTGGTGGAGGGCTGAGATTAGATCGGGAAGGAGATGGATTTAATCCGGGCGTGCCACGTGGCGGCCTAGAATTAATTGGATTTTTATTTTCGGATTAAATTTCAGAAATTACTAGAAACTTCATAAATACTTCGAAAATTAATATTTAATGTCTAAAAATTCCAGAAAAATCACAGAATATTACTGGAAGTATTTTAGACTTACTAAAAATATTTTTAATTTCAGATTTGAATTTTATAATTTTATAAAATTCTTTTTAACTTTGAAAATTGATTTTAAATTTCAGAAAATTCTCAAATAATATTTAAAAATTTAGGAAAGGCTAGGAAAAATATAATTTTCCCTTTTTGGCTTTAATAAAATATTTAAAATACATTTTCTTGCTTTAAATTTTGAAATAAAATCCAGAAAAACAAATAAAAGCCAAGTAAAATCCAATTACTTTAAAATAGTTAATTTGAATTTAAATTTTTCCAGAAAGCCAAATTTTGGGATGTTACAAACCTACCCCCCTTAGAGAGAATCTCGACCCCGAGATTCAGACGGACTGGAAAAGAGAAAGGAGAGGGAAACTCGGCTCTTAGGTCCTCTTCACGCTCCCAAGTTGCCTGACTTCGAATGGTTGCTCTACTGTACTTTGTGGAACTTTATGGTCATGCTTCTTGCGCGGCGTTCAGCTTCCTTCATGATTCTATCTTGTTGGTCGATGCTCTGAAGTATTCCTTTAACTGAGGAATATGGAAGACAACAACAAATCGGATTGGTACATCTTTAGTCGCCTGCAAGCTTTGGGTTAACTTCAATTGCCCTTATCATATCGATTAATTCAGTATTCCACCAAAAGGGCTTAACTTCCGCAAGTGTTCATCCGAGAAGGACATAATTATTTCAACTCTTCAAAAATTCTTGATTCCAAAATCATATACCACAAATGCACCTTATTGATTTTGACAAATAATCTCATTAACTTTTACTCTCTGCTCTAATTTGAATCGACGTCAAACCATAGAATTTTTCCAACAATAATCCAATAACATTGTAGTTTGTGATTTCCACCAATTATTTTATGATCATTATCTAATCCAACAGATCCATGACTCTGATCAAATAATATAAAATTAATCCAACCTTTTAGTAATCATCAATCAATTTTAAGATCATGTAAGCCATAATTTAATATTCATTAATCCACCAACATCATTATCTTCATAATCATCATTTTGGTTTCACCAAATGTGAATGAACTCAATTAATTCTTATCGGACAATCTCTCAATTAATTCTCATTGGACCATCTATCTCCCATAATTAATTTAAATCCTCCAGGTTATCCATTTGAACATCCTTAATGATCTAGTTAATCCCATTAGTTAAAATCCAATTATCTAGCAATGATCTATTAAATCCACCAAATTCAAATTGTCATATCAAAGTCCACTTTACAATGATAAAATTAATCCACCAAGGTATCTAAGGGTATTATCTTCTGGAATTCCACTAGTATCCACTTATCATCAATAGGTCCACCAAACTCTGATAATCAAGTAACTCCACAAATTTCATCTACTCTTCATGATTCAACCAAATCACCAAAAATTGATACCATGAATTGTTTATGATAATTCAACTTCTTAATCTTTTAATCTCTCCCTTTAGTGGATCAATCTCTTAATTCTAATTCTCCAACGATCACAAGTAATGCCCTCAACAAAAATCTTGTCTTACATCCAACTACTCCTTTCAATCCTAGATAATAAATCCAAGGCAAAGTTTAGACTCTTTCCATGATCTAATTTACTTTCCCAAATTCAACTTTGTATTTATTCTCTAGTCAACCCGCAAAGATGACACTCTTTAGATTTATTTATAATCAATTGGTATCCACAAATATACCTTTTATCTCAATCCTCTCAAATATTAATCAATCTTGTCAATTATAAATCCAAAATATATCACTCTAGCAACAATTCTCCAAATTACCTAACTTGACATGCACTGATTATGACGGCTTTCTGACAAGAGTACTTTCCATAAATTTGTTGTCTTCCATATACTCTAGGTCTCAATGGATTCTCCAAACTTGGACTGCGGTGAAAGAATTGGAGCTTGCACTTTTGCGGTAACTGGGGTTAGCAAAAGATAAGAGGGAAGTAGCACAGATAAGAGATCAGGGGAACGACTAAACAACATCCCAAACACACAAGAGAGAACAACTAGGAGAAGCTTAGCTTGAAATAAAAATAATTTTTTTTTAAAGACGACTGTACAACAAGTATACAAAGACTTGGTACAATTCATCTAGCACACAAGCAAGTAATATATAAGCGTTCTAAAATCGTAGGACTTTATTTGGATACTACAACTAAAGAACTAGTCCTTGCTCCTTCATGATGACGCGCTTCTCCAAGTGCTTCTTAGACGCAACCTTACTGAGCCGTCTATAGAAATTACAAAGGAAAGAGAGTACAATTACCATTCCAAAAAGAAACAAGCAGATAGATAAGGAAGAATGCCGTGACGAAGGTAAGGATAGAGAGATAAGAAAAGACAAGGATAGCACATCATAAAATTTTTATTTTATAAAATAAATTTTGAAGCTCTTTTTTTTTGTAACGACCATTCTAACTAGGTCACGTCCTACAGTCAAATTGGCTCTGATACCACCTCTGTCGGGACCCCGGATTTCCGAACCCGGACCCTCTGTGTATTACTGCGCTAGTCCCAGATCAAAGCTAGTGCACACAGTTAAACAGAAATGAATACATAACCAGCAACGCTTTATTACAATATTAAAGAGTACAGACCGAAAGGTCTCATTATTACAATTGAGGTTTCAAGACCTCGCACACACGAAACACAGCGGAAGCAAAAGATAAACTCGGTGAAGACCCATCAATACGCCACAGGCAGTTGACTGGGGAAGCGCGACCTAGAACTCCTGGAATCCTTCGTCGAATCCACCCGCGAAGAAGTCGTAGTCGCCTTCTTGAGCTTCATACTCTTCTGAATATTATTTTTGAGTGTAGCATGTGAGTACATAAAGTACTCCGCAAGTCTTGGGAAAAATGCATAGATGCAAGGCTTGACAAAGGAAGGCTGTATGGTTCTTTTGCACAAAGCAATATTTTAAAATTTCAATTACTACTAATTATTTTCGAAGGCAACATTTTAACCAATTAATTGTTTTAACAAAACTATCATTAATTCTCTAGTGAAGGTTCCGTCTACCAACACTAGCTAGCAACTTGAAGAAGTTTAATACTGCGGGTTACATCCACCCTCTCTGGCTCCATCCGCCAGGATACCCTTCCGAGAGTTCCCTCCACTCTCGGAATACAAACTTTTTGATTTTTAAAACCAAAACCAGAAATCTACCATGTGAATGCATTCCTTGCCCGCCCTTGACCGTGGGCACGGCTATTCGAATAGTTTTACACTCTGCAGAGGTTGTACAACTTTACCCACAAGAGATAAATTATCCTAAAAGTCAACACGCTTCCTTTGGCATGAGACCCAGATAAAATATCACAAAGCCTTTACCTTACTCTAATCTAGCTAGATACCACCCGCTGAGGTTTCACCGCAGGTAGGCTAACTGCCCGAACCGAAGCCCCCTCTTGCGCCGTATGAGTACAGTAAATCCCTGTCCCTCACTGTGGATAACCAGTCCATCCCTGGCACCCACTTTCCACTGGTGGCACCTAAACTAGACTATCACAAGTTAGTGAGCTAGGTCGTACCCATATAGACTTGTGGTTGTACGGTTAATGCTCAGTCTGGACAAACACAAGCGTCGGTCCTTAATTGACTAGGGTGGAACATACGCTTAACAAGATCTCGTGCTAACTGCACCAAGCCAAACCAACCATCCACCCTAATCTAAACCATCTTTCACATTTTTATTTTATTTTAAAGGAAACAGTGGTAACTTCAATCACCACAACTTTGTAAACACAAGGGTTCCAACAGTAAATCATAATTTCCCAGTTTCAAAGTTCCAAGGGTATATATTTAGCATGACTAAGCATTATACTACCATACTATCATTGTCAAAGAATAAATAATAATCTCATTAATGAGACAAAGGAAGTTCTAGGGTGACAAGGGTACATGACAATCAATTCCAATGGAGGGCATAACAAGGTTGGATTAACTACTACCTTAAGATTTGAATTATCATTTTATGTAAATAGCAATGCATAACATTTAAAATAATTAAAACATTTCAAAATCATAGGTTCAAGATGATCAAAGGAGACTTGCCTTCTTGGACGCTGGTTGGGTCTTCTTGCTGCGACTCGACGAGTTCCTCGGCGACGGTGGAATCTACGCGCGTAAAGACGGACAAACAAAACAAATAAATTCAACCAAAATTTAAATAAAATTCAAAAATTCAAAAAAGAGTGCATATTTGGATAGTTTATGATTTTAGAAAAATTTAGAAATTTGAACGGCTCAAATCGGAGTTAAAATGAGAAAGTTATGGCTTCCGAAAGATTAAATAGGAGGGAAAAAGGAAAAACCGGATTTCGGGAATAATTTTTGTACTGGAAAATGCCATTTATGACGTCATCAAATTTCGAATTTGCTGAGCGGGAAAATTGTTTGAATGACGGGTGGGTCCGGTCTACCGTGGACCGGATCCACGGACCATGGGTTTTGCCAACGTGGCGCACCGGCCACATGGCGCCACGCGGGCGCGGGGTGGCGGCCACGTGGGCGGCCACGCGGACAAGGCCGGCCCACGTGGCGGCCACGCGGGCGCGCGCGCATGGCCGGCTCGGGAGATGGCCGGCCGGTGGCCTTGCCGTGGCCGGCGGCCGGCAGGAGGGCGGCGGACGGCGGCGGCGGGTGAGGGGAGGCGGCGGCGGCGGCGGAGGTGTGGGCGGCCGGCGGCGGCGCTAGGAGGCGGCGGCGGTGAGGGTGGCCGGCGGCTTTTGCTGGGGCGGCGGCGAGGTGGTGCTCAGGCGGCGGTGCTCAGGCGGGCGGGGCGTCGGCCGAGATGAGGAGAAGGGGCAGCGGGGAGAGGCGGTGCGAAAGAGCTCCCCCGAGGGGGCTTTTATAGGAGGGGAGAGGAGGGGAGGCCGGCCGGTTTTGGAGCTCCCCGGCGTGATTGCGGCCGCGATTAGGGGAAGTAAAAGGGATGAAACGGCCGGCAATTAGTGGAGGGGTGATTAGGGCTTTTATTGCGTAATCAATCGGGGATTTATAGCGAAGGAAACGGCCGAAATTGAAGCTTTGGTTTCGGCATCAATGGAGGAGAGAGAGAAGGGCTAGAGGAGGAAGAAAGGAAGGTAGAAGAAAGAGTTGACGGGTGGGGCCCACCCGTTGGTGAGAAAAAGAGAGTGAAGGGGTATGGGGCCGTTAGATTGATGACATGTGGCAAGTGGATGGATCTCGGCCGTTCGGATTTAAGTGAAGGGGTAAGTTGTGGTGGAGGGCTGAGATTAGATCGGGAAGGAGATGGATTTAATCCGGGCGTGCCACGTGGCGGCCTAGAATTAATTGGATTTTTATTTTCGGATTAAATTTCAGAAATTACTAGAAACTTCATAAATACTTCGAAAATTAATATTTAATGTCTAAAAATTCCAGAAAAATCACAGAATATTACTGGAAGTATTTTAGACTTACTAAAAATATTTTTAATTTCAGATTTGAATTTTATAATTTTATAAAATTCTTTTTAACTTTGAAAATTGATTTTAAATTTCAGAAAATTCTCAAATAATATTTAAAAATTTAGGAAAGGCTAGGAAAAATATAATTTTCCCTTTTTGGCTTTAATAAAATATTTAAAATACATTTTCTTGCTTTAAATTTTGAAATAAAATCCAGAAAAACAAATAAAAGCCAAGTAAAATCCAATTACTTTAAAATAGTTAATTTGAATTTAAATTTTTCCAGAAAGCCAAATTTTGGGATGTTACACAAATGATTCTGTGTGTATGGAACTACTCTGTGTAAATTAGTAGGCACATATGCACATGTGGCTCTCACATGCTTTTATAGAAAGTTATAACTAATTATGATAGTTTAAGTCTATGAATAATCCAAGTACTACTCCGTTAGACCACGTCACGGGTTGAACCCATTAACAACCCGAAATTCCTAAACCCGCTTCATCTCAACCCAATCTTTTTTATAAGGTAAGCCAACTCAACCTAACCCTTTCACTCTTCTAACCTATTTCCACCCATCCAAAATGAACTTAGTTAAAAATCCACTCTATTTAACCTGGTTAAACATAATCCATTAGCACCCATAGAAACTACGACAAGGTTGACCGGGGCGACACCTCCTGATGACGAAGACGACGGAAAATGTATCAAATCTTTACTCAGGTCTATCCGGATGATCGATTTGGTGCATGTTGTGGCTACAGACCAAAGAGAGAGAGAGATGGTAGTGGAGAGTTGGGAGAGAGTGAGTGAGTAATGGCTTGGGTCCTCCCCATGGCCTGTATTCCATATATATATATACACACATGGGGAGTGGTTTTACAATTATACCCTTACATCTGATTACCCCCTTCAGGGGCACTTATGTCATTACACATGGCCTATTCTGGGCCTTGTAACCTTCTACCAGGCCTGCTGGGTTTAGGTGGGGGCCACCCCTACAACAGGAGCCTCTCATGGAGAAGGGCTTCACAGGGCCGAAGCCATGTTGCCGAGTCCTTTGGCCCCCTCCGTCCCTGCGGCCTGTGAACTTTTCCAAACTTGACCAGGGGCTGAGGCCGTAGCCGAACCCGACGCCTGGATTGGTGGTTGGGGTAGACGCACGAGCGCTTCGTCCCGAGCTGGCGCCTGATCGAAGTAGGCAAGCGCGCGCGCTTTGTTTCCCTGCTGCGGTGGGATCGGGGTTGCCCGGGCCGAGTTGAAGGTGTTGCGCCGACACAGGTAGTCGTAGCAGGCCCGAGTCGTCACACATGCGTCAAGTGATAGCGGACGCGCTGCGACGCTCCTTCTTCTGGCCGTCCACGTGGCGAAGTGTGCTTGGCGCGGTGCGGGCCTTGAGGCGTCGTGGCCATTTAATGTGGCGACGAACTTCCGGCGGTTGGACTTCTGCCGGTTGGACTCCTGCCGATTGGACTTCCGTTGGTTGGCTCCCCCGCTGATGGGGTATATATATACGGCGCTGGTGCGACGTCGTTCCTGCATCGTGTCCTTGGATAGAAGCTGCTCCCCTAAAATGGGCCCCTTCCGTGCATCGACATTCCCTAGCGACGCTGAGCGGCTTGAGGGATGTTGATGTACAGATGGAGGTCCATTTTTCTTGGGAGCTTGGTTAGCGTCTATTATCGGTAGCCAGTCGCGCGTCCTGCCCTCGCGCTGCATTTCTGCATACGACGGCAAGGTTTGTCCTGTTCTCCTAAACAGACCTACCTTCAGTCGGGGCTCCTGATGGAGCCCGTCCGCATTAGTTTGAAAAAATGTTGATGCACTGAAGGTGGCCTGTTAAGGAGAACAAGCCAAACTTTGCGCGACATGACCTTCGCTTTTGCCATGCATGTGCGGGAGGTGCCAGCGGGCGACTTCGCGCGGGCGGGTCCACTCCCCGAAGTCAAGGTCCAGGCTGAAGTTACGGCTGCGGCGGGGCTGGAGTGGCGATCGTAAAGACGGCCCCCTACACGCGCGTCGCGCTCCTGTATGAGGATGGCAAGGTTTGACGTGTTCTCGTAGACATATATGCTTGAGTTCATCTGTGTCCGCTGATTGTGCCAACTGGCGCTATCATCGGGGGATGTTGATGTACTAAAGCTTATCTGTCTATGAGAACCTATCAAAACCTGCCGCACATCGGTCCCTGCGCTTCCAAAATACAGAAAAGCCAAACGCCTGGATCCCCGCTGGTTTAGGCCATGAAGCTGTCGCGTAGGCTCTGATGCCGAAGTGGGGGCCTACGGTGCCCCCCCGGAGGCAGGGCTCCCGTCGAAGCTGTCGCCGGGGTTGCTTGGCTCGTGGCAGCTTGGTGTTATACCTCAGCGAAGGGCCGAGGCGGGTGGCAGAGTTTTCTCCGGTAAGGCGGAGACTTGCCCGTTTTAAGCTGCCGAAGCCGACGCGGCCGTGCTGGCACCGAGTCGAAGTAGACGCGCGCGCTCTGTCCCCTACCCTTCGAACGGGTGGCAGCAGAGCTGGCGCCTAGCCGAAGTAGACGCGCGCGCTCCGTCCCCTACCCTTCGAAGGGGTGGCAGCGGAGCTGGCGCCTAACCGAAGTAGACGCGCGCGTTCCGTCCCCTACCCTTCGAACGGGTGGCAGCGGAGCTGGCGCGTAGCCGAAGTAGACGCGCGCGCTCCGTTTCTTACCCTTCGAACGGGTGGCAGCGGAGCTGGCGCCTAGCCGAAGTAGACGCGCGCGCTCCGTCCCCTACCCTTCGAACGGGTGGCAGCGGAGCTGGCGCCTAGCCGAAGTAGACGCGCGCGCTCCGTCCCCTACCCTTCGAAGGGGTGGCAGCGGAGCTGGCGCCTAGCCGAAGTAGACGCGCGCGTTCCGTCCCCTACCCTTCCAACGGGTGGCAGCGGAGCTGGCGCTTAGCCGAAGTAGACGCGCGCGCTCCGTTCCCTACGCTTCGAATGAGTGGCAGTGGAGCTGGCGCCTAGCCGAAGTAGACGCGCGCGCTCCGTCCCCTACCCTTCGAAGGGGTGGCAGCGGAGCTGGCGCCTAGCCGAAATAGACACGCGCGCTCCGTCCCCTACCCTTCGAACGGGTGGCAGCGGAGCTGGCGCCTAGCCGAAGTAGACGCGCGTGCTCTGTTCCCTACCCTTCGAATGGGTGGCAGCGGAGCTGGCGCCTAGCTGAAGTAGACGTGCACGCTCCGTCCCCTACCCTTCAAACGGGTGGAAGCGGAGCTGGCGCTTAGCCGAAGTAGACGCGCGCGCTCCATCCCCTACCCTTCGAATGGGTGGCAGCGGAGCTAGCACCTAGCCGAAGTAGACGCGCGTGCTCCGTCCCCTACCCTTCGAACGGGGACGCGCGTGCTCTGCGCCGAGTGGAAACTGCGCACCGCGAATACCGCTACGCCTGCGGTGACTGCGATCTCATGATGCGGTAATGCGCTGTAAAGGTTCCTGAAATCGCGCCGGCCCCCGGTTTGCCAGAGCTAGGTTGTCAGATCGTGCGACTCGCCTCGGCGCGTGTAGGGCACGCGGCGGCTTGTAACTGGTGCACGACGGGATGTGAGCGGTTGCGTGATCGCAGCGGTTCGCCTCTTTCCCCTGGAAGGGGGACACGGGGCGGGCGAGGAATGGCGAGGCTTCGATGCTGTTGTGACCCCATGGTCCATTAGTGCGCTTTTAATGGCGGTTGGAGTCGTGTCGACGCCTGGCCTCGTGTGCTCCGGAGCACTGTGGTCGCGCCCCTTCGCCTGCAGTTATGGGGGATTGTGCGGGACAGGCCTTTGTACAACTGCGGTCGCGTCCGGTACGCGGACCGTCGCGACGCTTCGGCATCGGGGCGAGGTGGCTTGAAATAGCCCTCATAACCACGCCCCCTCAGTTCTACCCCCCTTCTTGCTGACATCGCCTTCCATACTCCCGTAGTATTCTCGCCGCTATACTCCTTTCGTGAGAAGCGATGGCATCTGGAGGCAAGCGTGGCCAGGCAGCTAGTGCCTGCGGCATTCGCCGGCGATCCTCACCGCTAGAGGTGAAGTTCTCGCTCAGCAAACGCGACCCGGCGGCGGCGAACAAGTGGTGGCTGGCGGCGGAAAAGGAAGGCGCATTCTCCGGCGAGTTGGGCCCCTCGCTCGTGACTGGGAAGACAATCCAAGCGCTGCTGCGCGCGGGGAAGTTGTCCGAGCGCCTGGCGGTACGATTGCCTGCCGCCGATGAGACGGAACCGCGCCCCGAGGGGTCGGAGGTGCTCGTATTCGTCGCCTTTTTCGACGCGGGGCTCCGCATCCCTCCGGTGGCGATCGTGGGCGACATGCTGCGGACCTTCGGGCTGGAGCTGGCGCAACTGACTCCGAATGCCGTGGCCCGGCTCGCGGCGTACAGCTGGGCTTTGCGCTCGAGGGCGTGCTGGCCCAGTGCTTCGTTGTTCGCTTACCTGCATGAGGCACGGTGCCAGTCCAAGGAGCGGAAGGATCGGACGCTGTCGAGCTTTGGCAGCGTCACCTTTATTCTTCGATCGACCTGCAGCAAGCTCTTCCCTGCGAACTCCACTCGCGGGAAGTGGGAGTCTCACTGGATGAAGTGGTGGTTCTACCACCGTGTGGAGAGCGGGAGCGGCCTTGAGTGCACGGGCCGGCCAATCGCGTTCAAGACCTCGCCCGGCCGGACGCTCGACGACGAGGACAGGCGGAGGGCCCGGTGGCTCGTGGGCGTGGCCGCCCGCTTTAACATGCGCGACCTCGTCGAAGAGTACGTGATGTACGGCGTGGCGGCGCTCGCCCGTGACTGGCGCCTTGCCGCCGAGAAGTGTCGAGATGACAACATTTGCCGTGGGTCTACTCGCTGCCGGCACCCTCCGGTCTTCGTAAGCCTCGACCGTATCTCCCCTTTGCTCACGCGAAATGCGTTACATGTTAATCTTTTCTCCTGCTTTGCTTTAGGGATTCGCTTGGAGGATGCAGAGCAGGCCGCGCGTGTATTCCTGGGGCCGTATAGCAGCAGGGAGCACGAGCAGCGCGCATCCGCTACCGCCGAGGCGGGGCTGGGGCGGATAAACCGCATGTGCGAGGCCCTGGGCCTTGCCGTGCCGGACCATGCTGATCCGGACGACGACGCAACGAGGAGGAAGGCGCCGTCCCGCAAGAGGGGCCGAGGTGGAGCGCCCGCCGTGCCTGGTGCGGCAGCTGCCACTGCTGCTGCTAGCGCTCCCGAGGGCGCGGCAGACGCGGAGTCGGATTCGGCGAGGTACGCCAACTCGGGCTTGGATGGCACGGACGCCGGGGGTGAAGGATCTTCGGCGGGTGCCCTGGACGGCGGGCTCACCACGAGCAGCCGAAGAGGGGAAGTCTTGTCACCCGCGGCTGTCGTGGAGACAGGATCCGTGCGGACCGGCAGTGCTCAGGTGGAGACTCCGGCCGTGGCTGCTATGGTGCCGGAGACGCCCTCCGCAGGGGTGCATGGAGCTGATCCTTCATCGACAGCAGCGGCCGAAACTGAGGTGCCCCCCGCAAAGGTTTCTATTGTGGGGTCTTCGCCCCCGGGTGCCGCAGCCGCGGGGGCGTCTTCGGCAGCGGCTGCTGGGGCGTTGTCGTCGCCACTTGCTCCGGCTAAGCGGCCGTGTCTACGGCCGGAGCCCCTTCGGACGTCGAGGGGATTCGTCGTGGTGACGGGCATCGGGAGCTTGTGGGACTCCGATGTATATACCGAAGTCCCTACAGCGCGCGCCCCCTTTGCTCCCCAGGCCACGCTGCCCGCCGTGCAGGAACGGTCGGCGCCGGCCCCGAACGCGGAGGTTTCTGTCCGTTGCGGGACCACGCTTTCCGCGGGGACTTGCACCACCGCGACCCCGCCTGGGAGTAGGGGGGCGGATCCCCGAAGCCCTCCTTTTGCTACCGAAGGTAGTGTGGCTTAGCTTACCCTGGTGTCTTCGCTGCGCCTTGCAGTGCTCACCCGCGTCCCCGTTTGCAGCGTCGCTCATTCCGGAGGAGGAGCGTTTGGCGGAACATGGGGGCCCTTTTGCCGGCGGGGTGACCACCGCGCGCCCGAGCCCAGTGGACTTCGTGCCTCCGCCGGAGGCGCTGAGGGTGTGGCGCAGGATTGTGGAAGACGCGGCTGCCAGCGTCGGTCAGCAAGCACTATAGGCCTTCGAGGCGGGGCGTCTCGGGGACGCCTTAGAGGTGTCGGGAGTGAGGGTAAGCATTTGCTTACATGACAATGCCTGGCTATGCTGAGCTTGCTAAACCTTCGTATTCTGCAGACGCTTGTGCTGGGGCAGGCCTTGCAAGCGGCCTATATTCGCGACCAAAGGGCGCTTGAGGATAGGCTGCGGGTCACCGAGGAGGCGCTACGCGAAGCCGTGGGAGCCCGCTCTGCCCAGGATGCCCGCGTCCGCCAGCTGGAAGCGGAGTGCACTGATGCGAAGGTGCACGCCGAGGGACTTGCCGCGTCGGCTCGGGAATCGGCCGCGGAGGCGGCGCAGCGGGAGTTTGCGGCGGAGCGGGATGGGCTCCTGCAGCAGGTCGCCTTGCTAGAGAAGGAAAAGGGCGAGCTCGCCTTGACTCTAGCGGAGCGCAACCAGACGCTTGGGGAAGCCTCGGTGATTGCGTGGGATGCCATGCAAGCGCTGGAAAGCCATCTCCAAGGGCTTGTGGCTAAGGTGCCGGACCGCACCTTTGGCCCAGAGGAGCTGTCTCGGATCCTCCGCTGGATCGGAGATGCCGCTAACATCGCACGCGGCACCGCGACGTCCTTCGACAACCACTGCGCGTACATATCGGTGTGCCTGGTGTGCGCGCTCCTACGGCACCGCGATTGCACGCACGTCGCCGGGCTAGAGGACCCCCAGCTGGAGATGCCCGGCGGGGCCAAAGTAATGTCCGGCGCCGTCCGCTCCGTTCGCCGCGCCATGAAGTACTTCCACGAGCGGATCTGGGATTACGTCGGGGAAGCTGCCGCGCAGGTCGAGCTCCGGAAGTCACTTCACGGGGAGGGGAGCCTCGGCCGATTTCTGGACGAGGCCCCACGGCGTGACGAGGGTGGCGCTGAGGCCTCCGAAAGCGCTGGGAACCCGCAGGTGTGACGCCAAGGTGGCTAGGTGTATGCGTGCGTTGTAATGCTCCCTCCTTTTTTGCGAATAAAGCATGCGCTTGCTTTACCGATTCTGACTTTCACCTGTCCCGGGCAGCTTCCTTGCTGGGGCCGACTACTTGCATCCGACCTTGCAACCCGGCGGCACCTTCGACGCTGGCAAAGGGCCGAAGAGTCGCTGAACTTTTGGGCGGGCCGATCTTCTTCCGGCGGAACCTCGGCCTTAGCGCGTGCTAAGGACGAGCCTGTCGAGTAGCTACTTAGAGCGGAAGAGATTTGACTGGCCTCTGTACTTGAGATATTTCCAATATATAGACCACCTGGTAACCAGGGTATGCGCTGTACGCTGTGGTTGTTTAATGTCCGTAGACTGCGTACTCCGCGTGCGCGCCGTCGCTGGGGCCAGCCTCCGGCGCACTACGTCGGTATTTCCTGAGGCTCTCGAAGTTGATTTCCACAGTACGCCTTGCGTACACCTCCCGTGGTGTGCGAAGGCGGGCCTCGACGCGCCGAGGGGGTGCGCGATTGACAGCCACGCAAGATTCGCACCGCGTTTGCGGACGGACGACGTCCGTGGCATGCGCGGGATTCACGTCTTGCTTATACTCCGTAGAGCGCGTGGGATCGGCGTCCACGTCTTATTTATACTCCGGGGAGTATGCGCACAGACGACGTTTGTGGCATGCGCGGGATTCGCGTCTAGTTTATACTCCGTAGAGTGCGTGGGATCGGCGTCCACGTCTTATTTATACTCCGGGGAGTATGCGCACAGACGACGTCCGTGGCATGCGCGGGATTCGCGTCTTGTTTATACTCCGTAGAGTGCGCAGGGAGAACATCCGCGTCTTATTTATACTCCGGGGAGTATGCGCACAGACGACGTCCGTGGCATGCGCGGGATTCGCGTCTTGTTTATACTCCGTAGAGTGCGCAGGGAGAACATCCGCGTCTTATTTATACTCCGTAGAGTGCGTGCGGAGGCGTCCCTCCACACGTCTTTGTTTATACTCATACCCGCGTCTTTGGCGGGGAGTGCACACGCGAACGTGCGTCTTCGGTTTATACTCATACCCGTGTCTTTGACGAAGAGTGCACACGCGAACGTGCGTCTTTGTTTTATACTCATACCCGCGTCTTTGGCGGAGAGTGCACACGCGAACGTGCGTCTTCGGTTTATACTCATACCCGTACCCCTGGCTACGGAGAGTGCACACGCAAACGTGCGTCTTTGGTTTATACTCATACCCGCACCCCTGGCTGCGAAGAGTGCACACGCGAACGTGCGTCTTTGGTTTATACTCATACCCGCACCCCTGGCTGCGGAGAGTGCACACGCGAACGTGCGTCTTTGGTTTATACTCCGGGAGCACGTGCGTAGGCAAAACCTCCGCGCGCTCTCGCCGCGTACTTTTGCACAATAATAGTAGGTTGGCGACAAACGGAACTGTATTACATTCCCGTTTGCGCGGGTGGGCAAATACATATGGTAGAGGCACTAACAACTTGTCTTCGGCACGGCCGGAGCCTCTAGTAACTGCACCATCTGTAGGGCTTGCCGAGCCGTCCCCGGATGATGCCGTGGGTCCCCGCGACGCGGTGCCAATTCTAAGTGTGCTGTTGATCATCGCGACGAGGATATCTGGTGCCGTGCTCGATGCGCCGGGCCATGTCCTGGTCGCCACGAACGGTGATGATGGCTCGCGGCCCTGGGAGCTTCATGCATAAATAGCCGTGATGCGGTACCGCCCCGAAGGAGTTAAGGATTGGACGCCCCAATATGGCGTTGTAGGGGTATGGGAGATCGACGACGCCGAATGTAGCGTCTTCGACCCTTTCATTGTCGCCCTGGCCGAAGGAGACCTGCAGGCATATTTGGCCGAGCGCCCGTAGAGGCTGTCCTCCGAAGCCTTGCAACGGGACTCCCGATGGGCCGAGGCGACTTCGGGGGATCCCCATCTGGTCGAAGGCTGCCGCGAACAGAACGTTCGCGGAGCTGCCGCCATCAACTAGGGCACGTCCCACGTCGCATCCCGCTATAACGACTCGGACGACCAGGGGGTCGTGGTGAGGAAGCTCCACGCCTTGGGCGTCGGTGGGTGTGAACGTGACTTCGTGCTGTGCCCAGTCCGGCGGCGTCTGCACTGGGTATGCCGCCACGTGGTGTAGCCTCCGTACGTAGGCCTTCCGCTACCGTGCCGAGGCGAACTCCAGCCTCCGGAGATGACATTGATAACCCTGCGGTGGGCGGCCTCCAGGGCCTGTAGCTGCAGGAGCCCCCCTGAGGCTGCTGCACGTGGGCCTGAATCCGCAGAGCGCCCTCGTGAGGCTACGTCCCTTGCGCTTGGATGTGCATGGGGGCTTCGTACGGGTGTTGTACGTGGGCCACCACGGGCGGGCATGCTTCCGGGTTCCTGTCCCTGGTGACGCTCTGGCGGAGCGCCGCGATGGAGGTGCACGTGCGAGTGTTGTGGGTGCCGCGACCGTGGACTTCGCACCACAGCCCATGGTGCTGGTCGTCGTAATCTCCACGGCCTCTATCGTCGCGGCCCCGGCCACGGCCGCGTCCCCGACCCCGGCGCCCCCGACCGCCCTGACCCGCAGGAGCGCTTTCGTCGGAACCGCCTTCGATGTCGAGGACGTACCGGCCTCGCCGCGACTTCTGCTGGCCACGCTTGGGTCCATCGGACGGCTCCTTGTGCGGAGCGTCCTTGCGCTCGGGCGCGTCCTTGGACGACTCCTGCTTACGTTTTCCCTTCGAAGAACCGTCCTTCGGCAGCTCTTCGGCTTTTGCCGAGGCACCGGCCTGGTTTGTGTCGGAGTCGTCGCCTTGCCTTCGCCGTGCATCCTCTTCCGCCCTGGCGTATTCCTCCATTTTGTCAAAGAGCTTCGTCAATGTCTTGATTGGCTTCCGTACGTTGTATTCGGCCATCGGGCCCGGACAAAGGCCCTGTATGGCTGCATTGACAACGGTGGTTTCATTAATGTCTTTGACTTGACAGCGTATCTTCGCGAAGCGTTTAAAGTAGTCCCGGAGCTTTTCCGAAGGTTTCTGCTTCACGGCGAAGAGTTGGTCCGCGTCGACCCGCTCAACATAATTTCCTTGAAAGTTGTTGTGAAGGCGGTCGCGGATCTGCTCCCACGCGTAGATGGAGTTCGGCTCTATGGTAAAAAAACCAGGAGAGCGCGACTCCTTGCAACGCGAGGGGCAGTCCCTTCGCCTTTGTGGTGTCATCTCCGCCCGCGGCCTCGATTGCGGTTTCGTACACGCGCACGAACTCGCGAGGGTCCGTGTCGCCTTTGTAGGGCTCGATGACACTGGGGAATTTGAAGTCTTCGGGCCACGCCGCCTGCTGTAGTCCTGCCGAAAGCGGGGACTCTGGGTCGACGCGTCGCAGCGGGATGCGGCTAGATGTGGGGGCGTCGCGGCTGTCCGCCCTTTCCGGCGTGGGCTCTGGCGCGACCACCGGCGCGGCCGGCTGGCTCCAAGCCTCTTGTATGTCTCGGACAGCCCCGCGAAGATCCCCTAGCTCCTGCTGGAACGCTTTGAGGGCCGCCAGCAGGGCGCTTTCCACTGCCTGCGCGGGCGGGGCCGCCGGCACGCCTAGCGGACGGGTCGGCACGGGTACGACCGCCTCGCGAGCTCCCGAGCTGCCAGTCGCTCCGTTGTGGCCGCCTCCAACCGCCCGGTCCGCGCTACCAGCGAGCGTTACGACGAGGGCGGCGAGGTTGGTTGCTGTCGCGTCGGCGGGGTCGGTCGTCGCAGCGCCAGCGACGGGGTTGGTCGTCGCAGCGCCGGTGACGGGGTTGGTCGTCGCAGTGCCGGTGACGGGGTCGGTCGTCGCAGTGCCGGTGACGGGGTCGGTTGTCGCAGCGCGAGCGTCGACGTCCTCGACCACCGCGCCCGCGTCGTCACCCGCGCCCGCAACAGCCGATGCCGAAGCCCTAGTACCCATGCGACGCTCCGACCCGGCCGCCTTCTTTCCCTTCGCCGCCGTTGACGAAGCTTTTTTCGGTGCCATCCTTCTTCAGATTTCAGGCTTGCTCCTGTCCTCCCCACGGACGGCGCCAACTGTTGTGACTACAGACCAAACAGAGAGAGATGGTAGTGGAGAGTTGGGAGAGAGTGAGTAATGGCTTGGGTCCTCCCCATGGCCTGTATTCCATATATATATATATACACACATGGGGAGTGCTTTTACAATTATACCCTTACATCTGATTACCCCCTTCAGGGGCACTTATGTCATTACACATGGCCTATTCTGGGCCTTGTAACCTTCTACCAGGCCTGCTGGGTTTAGGTGGGGGGCCACCCCTACAACAGTGCACATTTCACAAAGTTGATTTCGTAGGTTTTCTTCTAGCAAGTACATAAAAGAACATGAATGCAAGTAATGTAAGTCAGTATGTGTCAATGTATTGGTCAATTAAGTGCAAATGTGAAATAAGTTGTAGTAGTGATTGTTATTTGTTGTTGAGCACGGGGGGAACACTGTTAATTGGTACTCGATGCACCTTTCTACGTACGGCCGCTTATCATGAGAGTTCAAATCTCGGTGGGACCTTTTTTTTGGCACTTTTTTCTCTACTAACTGAAGTATTTGTGAGGTTCAACAGATAATGCCAGCTTAACGAACCTCAAAATCTTTCATAAAAAAATATATAATGCCCAATGCCCCACTTATCGAAATCAAAATGCTGTAACCAATCATTGAAAACATCTCTCTTGGCTATGCATGCAATGTAATTCAAGTATTCAACACCCGTCTCGCACAAAATCATTACACTGCATCCAAAGGCGTACTTTAACTTCAGGGAATAAATAGACTCAAGTTGCTATCTTAGATGAAGGCGTGTTCTTTTCGACTACAGTTTATGATTTATAACTGTAGTTAATGGTTTTTGGCTCTAGTACTTTCGTTTGTGCAAACGAATCAAATACCGATAAGTCGTTTCAAAAAATTTATCCTGATAAACTGCTTCAAAATAGTAATGGAGAACCATCCCATTTGGTTATTCAGAGAAAAACATAAACTGAAAAAGAAATAGGCCAAAAATATACGTGCATCGAAGGGCATGCTTTTACTCTTTATATACTTCTATCTTAAGGAAAATATATCTGGTTCCCTTTTTTGAGATAAATGAGTTCATTTATTGACATTATTTTTGAATTAGAAAAAAGTGTGTTTCCTACAAACCAAACATGCAGATTTTAGAATTTAAGCGACAAGTTTATATTGCCAATGAGCTCCATAAGAGTAAGTACAATAGTATAGCCAACTAGTGGCTATAACACTTGTTAATTTCATCTATAGCCTTTAAAAAAATAGTTCATACAATAAGGTAGCTATTACAATAACTATTTGGCACCACGTGTAAGAGAGTGAAATGCATATTTTTACGTGCTATAGCTAGCTGTAATTTAGTAGCCAGCTTCCTTCTCTCTCTTCCTTTCTCTCTCTGCCACGTAAGATTTGGTTGATATTATATTTGCTATAGCCTGCTGACTAAGCCTTATTGTACCTGCTCTAACTTGTACAATTAACATCTCACGTGTTAGAGCAAGTCCAATAATAGAGCCAAGTGTTTGGCTATAAGCCAAGTTATAAGAGCCAAGTTATACAATAATCTGTCTTCTATTTGTCTACAAAATATTTTTTTATTATTATGTGGTACCATGTCTCACATTCTCTTTCCTACTCCTCCTCACATACATTTATTATCTGGACCCACCACTGCATAGGCTCCCATGTGCAGCTTGTTGCTTGCATGAGAGCCAAGCTCTCCTCTCTCTCCTCTCTTCTCTCCTCCACATCAGCAAAAATGCTGACTAGCTTGGCTATAAGACCATTGTTGTACTTGCTCTTAACCAATGGGCTGTCATTAAGGGTTCACGCCCAAAACGAAACTGAGCCGAGGTAGTGCTCAACTGAGCTCGCTAGGGGTCGGCTTGAGTAAGCTTATATGTGTACCGTAGCATTTTACTAGTGTGAGCTGTGTGCACATAGTCTTTTAACTCTCGCGCTCTTCTTCCAAAGCGAACAACAACAATGACAGCAGCGTGATTGCACTGAGTTAAGATAATATGGCTCGTGGAGCTGTTTGCGGATTTGTTTTTGTTTTGCTATATATTGTTTTCTAAACTATGTCACAAATTGAGATTGTTGCATTCTTAATAATAGAAGATATAATAATCACTCATGAAACTGATTGTGGATTTTTTTTGTTTGGCTATTCCAGAACAATTTCGCAAATAGAAATTGTTATGTTACCACATAAAAAATATGGTTCGTGAAACTTTGATTTCATCGACCAAAATATTGGTCATGTTCTCTTAGACTTTTAGCTTTTGCCTTTTTCGAAAGTCGAAACAAACAGAGCGTTTTGAAGTGGATTTTCTAAATGGTTTCTTGAGGCTAGAACCTTATATGTCATCCGCGTTACGTTTTTTTTGTCATTCATTATCGTCTCAAAAGTTACAGATAAAAGCTATCGGTCATGGCCAAAAACCATCAGCAGTAGCCTAAAAGAACATAGCCATTGCCTTTCTATGCTCATCCATCTCCATGGATGGGTTCTTTTGGACTTATGACTTGGTTTTCTACAATAACTAGTTTTCAAACGAAGTGTCTTTTTAAAACGAGATCTACAAGTCAATTGTAGTAGACACTATCTCAACTTCATTTATATCAGCTAAAATCATACACGAGGATCTCTCTCCATATTCTCTCTCACAAACAACTGGAATTCAAAATTTTAAACAAAAAACCAAAACCACGGTCCAAAATAACCCACCTCATATCTATCTCATGTCACTAGCCCACTGCCCACCACATTGTCTCGTCCTCTTCACCCATGCAACATCACCTCCACTATTTGTAGGACCGGTATAGCAACAAGGGGGTGTAAATAATGCCTTCAAATTTTCTCCCAATTATTCACTTCAATAGCTATGAGAAGTTATGAAGATCAAGAATCTAAATTTCTAAAAAATCTCAGTACCACAGTAATTTCAGCCCAGTGAACAATAAATCCAGCACCATTTCAAAAATTAAAATCTATGAAACTTTCAATCTGTAGATCAATAAGATTTGAAACTTGAACCAAAATTAGATCATAATCTTAAAAATCTATCCCAACCAAAAATCTTGAAAGAACTTGAGAGAATTAAGATTTTTTGGTTCGTGAAGCTCTGCTGCACCAAAACTGGGCAAAAACCTAAAATTGAGTTAACTCTCAAACCAAAGTTTTAAACCACTTGAAATTTGCCTGCACCTTCTCTAGAATATCAAAAACTTATTCCAATCAGTGATGAAGAAAATTAATCGCCAAAGTTATAACATTTTTCTATTTGAAAGAAGAATGAACAAAAACATATCAAAAACAAAAAAACGGTGAATATGGCTTGCTCGTGGTTGAATGATGGCTAAGATTATTTTAAATGTATTGTCATATATCAAAGTAAGGTAGAACACCAAAGAAATTAAGCTGAAAATAGCTGGATCAAAAAAATCACTCGAAAATGCCAAAAAGAGCAAAAACTGGATTTCTTCATGAACTTACCATGTAAATGACTAGATAGGTGGAGATTAATTTTCAAATGTTATCTCTATCTCTTATACATACTTGACACAACAAGGTCAAGAAAGGGAGAGAGGAGGAAAAACTAACTAAATCAAGGGTAAATTAATCAACACAAGAGATATTCATAGAGATAAATAAAGATCGATGTATTGCTATTTGAGGATAAATATTTTATAACAACTCCATTTGAAAGACAAGAGAGCACACCACAACATTTAATTTCTCTTACACATTAACCCTAGAACTCATGAACTCATGGTCTCAAAAGAGGATGGTTAGATAGTTAACTATAAGTCTCTATCATAATCAGTTAAATAGTTGTACTAGCCATCTTTATCTAACCCTTAGTGGATACTATCCGCTTAGCATATATGGGGAAATCTGATAACCCCCCACACATGAGTTTTAACTAACACACTACACTTATGCACGTATTTCAAAGCGTATAAACTTGAATCCGCTAAATCTTTAGTCTTGGTCCAACGTGATCTTCTCAGTTTTTTCTTGGCCTAAACTGCTCTCCCAAGCACCACTCAAGCGACGTGGTTTAGCTCCAAAGTAGTTTCCAGTATTTTGGTCAAACTATTAAAAATACCCTTTCTTGACTCGGTTATCTCCTTCCATTGCAAGCAACTGCCATGGTTGCCACATGTAGATGGACCACTGGCTCACGACGCATCGGCAAGTCTCTCCCATTCCGGTTCCATGGATCATACCTCATTTGGACCGACCAAACTATATGGTACAACTCGTCGCTTGAACTTCCCTTCAATATTTTCCGCTTTCTTTGTGCATGCTTGAGCTCATCCATTTCACCCCGCCATTCTTGATCATTTTGAGCTTCGGCTCCTCCATGAGCATAGCCCGGTTCTTGTCGTTGACCATTGTTGACTCTAAGCAACCCTGCACATCCAAAGACAAGTAAATCATTTTCGGGCACAAGTTCTTCATAACTTGATCTACGTTAGTAATAACATATCTCGTGCAATTTATAACCACTGACCTAGGTCACCAATTCATCCAATGACTTAAATTTTCGAAAATAATCCATTTCCGTAAGCTATCTAGAAAATTATACAAATTTATAAATTTTAAATTTCTACTCATCCAAAATGACAATAGTTAATCACAACAAAACCATAGACCTTCTTGTATAATGCTTCACTATTGCCTCTCAGCCTATAGATTGGCGACAATGCTGCAAATCGGGCGCGTCCATTAGTCAGGAGGAACCTTTGCTGATAGTGCCAATTGAAGGTCGGTAGGGGCTCCTGTCAAAAAGCTTGGGGACAACAAGGCATTGGGGGCTCATTCTCTAGATTTTGTGTTCTAGAAGTTGATTGTAGGAGAAACTAGCTCTAGGTGAAGTTGGAGCCAAGTAAATAGCACAGTTTTAGCTCCTTAATGTTAGAACTTTACATTTTTGCCCCTTCCGTTTCTCCTCCTCAATAAGAATGGAGGGGAAATTGGTAATTTCCGTGCATTAGCTTGGAGCGGTGAAGCAGCTTCCGGGTCCTAGTACAAATTGCTGAAATGCAGTTTCGACTGCACTCAATTTTCAGAGCCTAGTGCATTTGGTTGGCCGGCTTTGGCTTCGCCGGAGAAGCTACGGGCTCCAAGTTGTTTGGGAATTGGGGATCAAACTAGCTAAAAAGTTTTCGATACTTTGAGCTTAGAATCGAAACCTTTTTATTGAGCCAAAGGTGGGGCTCGAGCCGATCTTGTCTAGGCTCGCTCGAGCTGGTAACCAGCTCGATCAATCAGCTACATGCCTTCTTCCCATTTATCTCCAATTCTTTATGCATCCTCCCCTGCAACTTGCAACCCTCAAACCGCATTCCAATTCCTTACTACTAAAAAATACTACTGCTAACTATAGAAATTGCTTCGGCATTCTTGCCTTTACCCTTGCCAGTCCTCGCCCATCTCCTCCTTCGTCAACCCCTCGCCGCCGCCGCCTCCGCTGCCGCTACCCTGTCGCCATCTCCCGTTCTTGCTCGGTACACCCTCTGATCACTCGTACTGTTGCTACTACTTCTTGCTGCGGCCGTACCTGCGTGCGCTTCTACTTTTCCTCGGAGAGATCTGAGCTGAGCGGCGGGAGTGGTTAGAATGCCCTGTTTCTTGGTTCGTCTTGGCGTTAGCAGATCGGTGGTGGTGATACTAGGATTTTTGGTTCGGGGGGTTTTGTGATGCTGAGGTTTCTTTGTTTTCTGTTCTCCCCCTTTTGGGATTAGTAGATAAGTTTTGCTGGCATGCTTAGATGATGTCCAAGAGGTCTCGATGCTGAATAATGTTGTATGTTTCAGTTCTTGCTCATGTGCCTGTCTATCTGTTTTGTGATTGCTTTGTGTTCTAATAACTGGAGCTTAGCAGATCACATTGCGGACCGTAATTAATCATGGCAGACCAGTAGAGGTTCATGCAATAGATGCCTCAATTGTTGTTCGTAGGATGTTTAGGTAGCTAGCCGTGTGGTGGGTACTTCGTTTAATACAGTTTTAATACTTAATTTCAGGGAGAAAGACCTATAAGTGTATGAGCTATTTGAGGCCTAGTCGATGCAGTCTGCATCTTGATTGTTACTTCTGTCGTACCTTTGAATTTCACTTGCTTTGCATAAGGAAAGGTTTATGGTTAGACAAGTACCAATCTGTGGTTGCTGTACAAACACCAGAAGAAATGGCTAATTATGTTTTAGTTTCCTATCATTTGAGCTCAAAAGCGAAGACTGGGTTGGAGCTTACAATGCAGACACCAGCATTTGGTTACGATCAGAAACAACTGGAGTGTAGTAACGAACCTCTAATTCCTCACAACATAAGAACCAGCTTATCTCATTCACCTGGTTTTTCTATGCCACAGAATTGCTATCAAACTGGTAACCAAGAACAAAAAAGGTTAGCAAATATTGCTATCTAATAAACTTTCATATGTGCGGTACTAAATTGAAATTATGGCCCGCAAATAATGTGGTTTTCATTCTCCATTTATATTGTACTTAGAGCAACCAATCTCAATCGCAAACAAGGGGTAGTTTTCCCCTATTCTGAAAAATTTAAGTTGCGCTGTTTCATAGATCACTTAATCTTGAAGGATGATCCTCTTAATTGTTTTAACATGTATATTAATGCTCCATGCAGGTGTATGTTTTGGAGCCTTCTTTACCTCGTGGTATTTTGTCTAATCACAGTCTTATAATTTACTAATTTGATTGGATGCTAGCTCAGTTTCATTATTTGACCATGTTATGCTTGGAACAGGTGCAGCTAAACATACAATCTTAATGGGGCATGACCATATGGCTCATATAACGGTAACTTTGTCAATCCTAGGTACTATTTTCCTGTATAATCACAATTTTTTGACATTTCTTGTGGTTTATTTTTTTGGGTACAGAAGCGCATGGCAGATGATTCTCTTTGTGGTATGTTTTCCATGCCTCAGTAACCTCAAAGCCTGTGGTTTTGCAGGGATACATCTTTATACCAGATAGAAAAACTGTTTCTGTCTTTTTTGTGTTACATTGTTTTGGCATTCAATCCGCATTGCCGCTGGTTGTGCAAGTTTCCTTTTTGTTGAGATGATTCTCAGCCTCAAGCTAGTGATGAAGTTAATTTCTGACATTTGTTCTTTTATGTGGGATCTACCTCTACATTTGATGTGTTCGTAAATGTAGATACAGATACCATCTCCTGTGAGTGCCAGTGCAAATATATGATATATTGATGTGACCAATTATCACTTGTCTTTTAGTACTTGGTATTGTGGTATCAGTTATTATTTGTATGTCATTCTTCATATTTAGATTCCTTATACTTTATATCTTTCTTACTTGTTGCTTTGTTGTAAAATAGAGAGGAAAAGTTGCCAGGAACCTGGTTGCATTGAGGTTGTTGATGGAAGGGTAGCATACTGCAATAGTCACAGTGGAGGGCATTCATGCCAACAGTTTAGTCACCTCCAGAGTGCATGTACGAGCTCAAATTTATGCATGTCCCCTGCTCAAGGCAGCCAGTGTAATGAACCTGGTTCCAGTGCAGTGACATTCACTGAACAAGGGGTACACATCAAGTATGAAGGGGACGATCGATGCAAACTGAAGGATAGTTCTGGGAACACTCAGGGTGACACTGGGCAATTTATCTTCCGTGGGACAGACATGCTTTGCAAGCATGAAAACTGCAGCAAACAGGTCCAGGGGAACACATTGTACTGTAAGTTACATAGTGGTGGTACAAAGGGCTGCATGGTACGGGGCTGTATGAAAGCTGCACACGGAGGCACTCCTTTATGCATTGGCCATGGTGGAGGGAAGCGGTGCACTGTTCCTGGATGCCCAAACGCAGCATGTGGCCAAGGCCGCAGTGACTGCTGCGTTAGGCATGGTGGTGGCAAGAGATGCAAATTTGAAGGATGTGGGAAGGGTGCACAAGGGAACACAGACTTCTGCATCAGGCATGGTGGGGGAAGGCGGTGTAAACATGAAGGATGTACAAAGAGTGCACAAGGACGGACAGATTTGTGCATTAGGCATGGTGGGGGCAGTCGGTGCAAGTTCGAAGGATGCAACACGAGCGCAAAATGGGGGACAGATTTCTGTTCGGTGCATCGGAAGAGTTTGTTGAGTGGTGACAATGCTACCCCTGAAGCTTTGCCAGTCCCTTCTGAAAAGCGTCGCAGTGCCAAGAAACCCAAAAAGGCTGTCAAGCCCTCTGGGCTCTCCCAGGGGACTGTCACCACCACTGCAGCTATCGCTGGAAGCAGCACACAAGAAATGGGTATTCTTCGTGAAGCAACCATGGTTTCAAACCGTGACTTGTCATCCAAGAGTGTGACCACGGCGGGGCAAGCTGCTATAGCTCCTCATGTAGCAGTACCACTGTCCATGAAATCTCCAATCACATCTGGGCCGGTGGTTTCAGCGGAGAGGGAGGCCGCGACAAACAGGGCGATGCTGGGACTGTAGAAAGATTGCCGGTGCATGGGGAGGCTTGCAGGCACCTAGCTAAACTAGTTCTCTAATTATTGTTTCCAACTGAGAAATCTTGAGACGCTAGGAGAGTTGTTCATATTAACAGGTTCTTGCTGTCACTCGACTTGGCTCATCTGTTCCGTTTCAGGTCGTGTCGTGCCCTTCTATTCTGTCAATCTCTTGATATTCTGTAATGGTCTCGTGTCTTATATACCATGGAAACTGTGTGTCAAACTATGTGGAATTGTGGACAATTAGCAAGAAAATTGCATCCTAGAGTGTGGTGTTTTGCAAGGACTGTGCGTGCGTGCCGCGGCGTGCGGGGGGGGGGGGGGGGGGGGGGTGCTTCTGTGGTGGAAACCTGGATTAGACCAGCTTTGTGTGATGTGATGATATCTGCGATGTGTAGTCGTTATCTGCTGCTTGCTGCCTTTCTACAGTTCTTTCTGGTTTTTCTCGGGGTTCAGTTTATGAGTCATCATGGTCTTTTGTTCTTTCTGTTCTCCTGTCGCTCAACTGTGCAGGTCTGATTTAAACCCTTAATAAAACCCTCAATATTTTGTGCACACCTGGCTCCGTTCATTCCGGTTTCAACTCAACTTCTGGCTTCTAACTTTTAGAAGATAGAAATCAGAATGAACACGTTGACTTCTTAATTTCATTTTTTTGCTTATTTTTTCTTTTTTTTTTGCGTTTGTTTCCCCTATTTTTTCTTTCGTATTTGCTATTGCTCAGGCGCCTGAAAATTTCTAACCTTTCAATCGATTCTCAGCACCATCCGATCTGTTTTGAGATTTGTGCGTAATCTTTCTCGTATGAACCGGTTACTAGTCTATGCGGCTATTGGTTTATTTTTTTATAACCCGACCCATTATTCAGTTTGCGCAGCACAGCTGACCACTTGCTAGTTTGCCTACACCATAGTGCAGCTCCTTATCCACACAGGGAGGAAGCGAGGCTGAGAGAACATGAGGTTGGTAGGGAGTAAAGAGCAGGGCGCGACCGGCGATTCACGACGTGCGGCTGTGCTTGGCAGTAGCGTGCGGCTCAGCGGCGAGCAATTTAGCAGTGGCCCAGGTCAATCCGTCGTCGTTGTCTTTGCTCTTTTTGTTGGTCTGGTTCGTACGGGAGCAGGGTAGGCTTTGGAGCTCTTATTGGTGATGAATGGCAGCATTTGACAACTATTGAGCCTAGAAGATGAAGCTATTGCTGTTGATCTAGGCTCCTCCGGTTTCTACGTGAGTATTTTCGAGGATTTAATTTTTGCTCATACACTCCTAGGGTTTTGGATCTATGGATTTGGGGATTTTAGGTATTGTGGTTGTTTAGGTCATTTGGGGGATTTTCACTTGCAATTGATCGCATCTGGATAGGCATACTGAATTGTTTATGTTCTTTGTTCAGATATTTTTGGTAGGGGCAGGGAGTGATAGTACATATGAGTAATTGAGTAGGGAGTGCCCCATGAATTAGTCACTTGATTAAGGTGTTTTTTATTTCTCTAATTTTTAATTTCTGTTCTCTTACTAGAAGTTTTTGCTCATATTTTAACCGATTTGTTGTTTAAACTTAGTTGCTCTGCCTCTATAGAGTGTTGATATGTTGTGTGTTCTGTTTATTGAGATAGATGGGGTATATATGGAGAGCGAGTGGCTAATGTATGATGCATCTCTGTTGATGAGTGAGGGTGCCAGCGAGCAACCGTACAATCTACTCTTGTCATTTGGAGGACAACAAGGCCAAGTAAGAGGTCACTAGTTTGAGGTATTTGTGAGTGCTACGCTTCACTTTAATTTTCATTAGTCCAACCATTCTCCACCCGTATATTCTTTGTTTTGAAGTTAGTTTTGTTTAGCTTGGTGGCTTGAGCAATAATAGCTTGAGAGGTGCAATTGAACAAACAAATTGGAACTGTAGAGGCTTTTAGGTTTCGTATGTACTCATTTGAATAATCATCCTCGTTTTTCAGCTTGTAAATCTTTGGTATTCTTTTGCTATTGTAGGGCTTTATCATACACAATCGAAGAAATCTACTGATGGGAATCAAAGAAAGCTATGAATGATGTTTGCCCAATGTCAGTAGGTAGCAAGCTATAGTATATTATTCTCTCTTTTGTTTCTTGGACTGTAGCTGCATAACAAGCTCTCTACTTTAATGTTGTTAGTAGCTCCAAAGAAGGTACGTCGTCATTTTCTACTGCATATGCCAAGTAATATTCAGGTAAGATAAATCTAACCGTTCGGGTTTCCCCTCTTGCATCATTGTCAGTAATGTTCACAGTAGTTTTTCTGTCTATATCATTCATGGCTATGTTACAATATGATATGATCAAGTCTTGTAGTAAATTATTCCTAGAATATATGGTTCAATCTTCTAGTTGCAATCTGTATAGGTAAATTTTGTGCCATTTCTTTTGTTGCCTTGAATCTTGACAAAGCTAGCATTATTTTGTTTTTTTAACTTGTTCTGTATTAAGAATTTGAGCTAGCATTTAAGTTTGTTCTTCAGTGCTTCCTTTTTTAGCCTTTTTTGTGTATGGGTTGCTGCTATCTATGACATTCCAAGTTGTTGACATAGGGCATAAGTTCTTGTTAGATATGTACTTTTATAGTTTCAATAATTAGGTAGTACGATATGGTGTTCTTATAAATTGTACTCACATTCATTTCATATGTTCGTTCTTCAAGTCATGCTAGATAGCCGCTTAAAGAAAAATTGTAAGTTATTTATATGTTTTTTGCGGTGCAAACTTTTGTGCAATTTTCTGGTAGTAAGTGCAAGTTTTCTTAGGTGTTGATTGTACCAGAATGATTTGCAATTGCATATATATTTGGTGAGAACACTCCATTATATTTGAGTAGATTGCCGATCTAGTTTTATTGTTTTTGTATTTTTCAAAATCATTTTATAAAGCTAAGTATGTATTGCAAATGTAACTTAAAATTTGTAGTTTAGATATAATAAGAGGTAGTATATAGCTTACTATTATAGCTTTAAGGTAGTACATATCTTCACCAAATTAAACCTGTATAATTTTAATAGGTTCAAGACTTTTTTTTGTGTTTCTGTATATGGCTCTGTAATTCATCTATGTCTTTTGACTTTGTAATTTGTAGGGGTTCACCAAGAGAATACATTTGTCCTGCTTAGATTTTGGTTTTTGTGTTTGTAACACATAGCAATTCATCCAACTTAACGGCCTGAAACTGACCGGCCCAACAACATAACACACAAGGTTGCTGTTGATAGCCCAACTGGCTTAACGGGTCAAATTTTCATATTGGCGGGCCCGATAAGCAACAAAAATAGCTCACAAACTAAAACAGCACAATAGAACAACTCACATGAGCCATCAAATGATAATCCAAAGGATGAAAAAAGTGACTAAGATTTATTAAAATTTCAGTTAACTGTGCGATAAACAGTCCCTTATGTTTGATGTGGCTTGGTCTAGTCGTGGTAGTCATGTTGTTGAACTAGACATGCTAGATAGCTGCTTTAAGAAAAAATGCAGGTCATTTATACATTTGTTGCAGCATAAATTATCATGCAATTTTATAGCAGCATGACTGCAAGTTTTTGTTGGCTTCATTTCTATCAAAAAATTACATGTTAGGTGTCAACAATTGTGTAGAGATCTGGTAAGAAGGTTACATTGCTTTTGCATAGCTGCTGATATACAATCATGTATAGATTTGTTGGAAGAATAGTTTAGTTGTTCAAAATTTCCCAGTGCCTGTATCCATGTTTTTAGAAAGGAAAGAATTTTTTAGCTGTCTATACTCATGTCATGCTAGTTATCTACCTCAGTGTCAAATTGCAAGTTGTTTACACAAATATTGCACTACCAAACTAAGTGCAATTTTATATTTATTTGGGTGCAAGTTTTTATTCAAACATATTTTTTCTGCTGCATCTATCTAGGATTTATGTCAGAAGTCTCTGTTATTGTTACTGCATGTACATACTATCATGTGAGTATTGATTTACACAACTTGCAATCTTAGCTGCTTTAATTTTCCTAAGTATGCAGTACTCATTGTGATACTGTCATGTTGTGTCCTATGTACTTCTAGATCTCGTGTTGTCCTTCCCATTCTAGACATCTACATTTATAAAAAATATTACATTGGTTAATGTTTTGCATGCTAAGCCATATGCAGACTAAAAAAATAAAAACATACAAAATGCTTGATTGATCCATATACATTGTACAAATACCTTGGGAATTAAGATATAAACATTCTTTGTGGTCATGAACTATTTATTAAAATTGCACCATAAAACTTGCCTTTTTTGAGCTGAAGTTTCAATATCTAGTTTATGCAATTTCAGTTTAAAATGAGTGCAAGTTTGTAATCTCGGTTAGTTTATATTTTTTCATTCAGGGTTCAACTAGTTTAGGTTTATTTATGTCTTGGTTATATGATTTTTTTGTGTTTTGACGTTTTTATTGTTAATGATATCATGTCCTTTCCATGCTATACTTCTTTTGTTATGATGGTTTTGATTTCATACCGAAATTATGGAGTCGAAATTATGTTTTGCCTATTCAAATATGTGTTTACGTCTTGTGCAGAATTTTATTCAAACATGTCATTTTTAGTATAACCTACATGTAATTTAAAATTTCCTTTTGGTATCTAATAGATTTTTGCAATGTCCTTTCCAATACATGATAGTAGCATTACCTTCATCTTATTGAATGTAGTTTTCCTAGTTGGTACAGCTCTATGTGTACTTTCACTCCTATTGAAATCCTACGTAAAAAATAGTAAATGTGGATGTCAGCATAGTTACCTACATTTTGTTTTTGTTTTTTTATTTTGACTCTATATTTTGTAAAGGTTTACCAAGGGAATAATTTTTCTAGGTTAGAATGATATCTTTTTTTTTCATTTGTAGGGGTTCACCAAGCTTACAGAAATTTTGTCTAACTTAGAATAATTTTTTGTTTTTGTTATCCATTGAGCTTCACCGGAATGGAATTGTTTAGCATTCTGGGGAAGAAAGAAAAATAATCAGGTTGTGCTGTACAAGAAGCAAAGCAAATAACATGAAAACAATTATTTTTTAACTCGGTTATTTTTGTGGTGTAAAGGGGGTGTGCATTTTTATACTAGTGCAACTGTAAGTTCTGTGAGGCTATGGTAAGAAAAGGCTGCACATTAGAGTGGCTATTGATCTGTTCAAATAGGTTATAAGGTTTAGGTAAGAAAAGGTTGCACATTAGAGTAGTTGTTGATCTGTTCAAATAACTTATGAGGCTTCGGTAAGAAAAGGCCGCACATTATACTGTTGTTGGTGATCCAAGAATTATGGAAGATACCTATGTTTAGGAAAAGTTACACCAAATGGATATTAATTTTGCAGAGTCATGTTTTCGTGCAAGTTATGTTGATTTAATGCGTAATTTTTACTTTATAAATTATGTCTATTAACAAGCCAGCCATGCAATTGAATGGTTGAAAATTTGTGAAACGGTGGGCTTATTAGCTGAAAGTCAACAAAAGTGGCTGGACAGAGCCTATCACGTGTACTTGAGCCTTGTGTGAGATAACGGGCTGATATCTGGTGCTGAATGGTGGCCCATGAGCAACTAGTCCCATAACGAATCGACAACTGAAACTAGGCCCATTAGGCAACAAATCTTGGGCAGCCTATGAGGAGGCAGTCCTTAACGGGTCAATTGCTGAAAATTGTGGCCCGATAACCACCAAAAACAAACAACACAGCATAGGAAAACAAACAAAACAGGACAAACGTTGGATGATAATCATAAGGTCCACAAATCGACTGAAATTTAAGTTTTTTCCAGGCGACTGTGCAATAGTCGGTCCCTTTTTCTTTACATTGTCTGTAGAGATATAATAGTGTTTTTTTATTTTTCTTTAATTGAATGATCCAGAAAAAAGCTAACAACTATTACAGTGCAATTTTAGCTAAAAACCAATAATCAAAGCCAGAAACCGCTAAAAAAGCTAGAATGAACGGTCCGGTGGGGCTCAGTTTAACGATGGCTTGTAGTTTTTCATATAGTAGGCTTATTTTTTCACTGTATCTGATGGTGGGTTACTTGTCGTTATTAAAGTAAAAAAATCTAAATATTGAAAAAACAGATTAACTCATCATGAATAATATAAAGGAATATAGGGAAAAAAGCAAAAAAAACCTATGAAATAAAAGAATAGTAAATTAAAAGCTATCCATCAGAAGTTAAAAACTGAAACAAGCGGTAGTCCCAAATCAAGCTTTCGAGTTCGATGTGGCTTGCAGGCTAAGCTAGCTTCTTGTTTGTTGTGCTTCTTACTTCTTAGCAATATTGATCAAGAAAACTTGCCAATTCTAAATGGCACCCAAACATAAAAATTGAAATTTAAACTGGACGGAATCAAATTCAAATTATGCTAGAATCAGAATTGAATTTGGTTCCAGAAACCAATTCAAATCCCTGGTAGCCAAACGGGGTGTTAGGGAAGGTTTGATTTGGATCCACGAAGTCGGGAGCAAGTTCAAGTGTCTTTTCGAGAATTTGATACCTTGCTCATACTAGGATTCGTTCGTTTCAGCTTCAGCTTTCAGCTTTTGACTTCTGACTTATTTTTCACTATTCATAAATTTCGTTTTTTTCTGATTTTTCGCTTTTTTGCCGGTTCTTTTTTCCCTATTCATTTGCATTGTCTGAGATGAGCTAACATATTTTTTTCTATTTTTATTTTTTTAAAAAAATTTAATTATGCTAAATAAGCTACCTTCAGCTACAGTAAAATTTCAGCCAGCTACAGTGCACTTCCAGCTATAAGACATAGCTTTTCAGTCCAACCGAGCATGGCTTAAATGCGGAGAACGGTATGGGTACGAAAATCTTTTTTTACAGATGCCTTGTTGTGGGATAGGCGTCATCCAGTCAACTACTTTGCCGTTATCCAAAGCGCGTGCGAAGCTCTTTGATCCAGCCAAGCTGAAGCCAACGATTGGTGAACCTGACTACCAGAGATCGAAACACATGCAGGTCCCGGAAACCTCATCTCCATCTCGACCAAACAAACAGAATTCTACAGCTCTTTTTCCCCTTTTTCTGAAAGAAGTATACGTGCTCATCGCTCCCTGCCTCTTGCCATGCCAAAGCCATCGCATTCTGGATGACTCCATGCCTTTCGTGTGCCTACTTAACTGCTTAGCCTTTTGAGTTCTCTCTCTCTCTCTCTCTCTCTCTCTCTCTCTCTCTCTCTCATAAAAAATACTACTCGAGTCTTTCTTGTATAACCAAGGTTCTCTTCTGATTTTCGTGCGTATTGCCACGGCCATGGCTTGCTGTTTATGGTTGCTTGTCGCCGTGGCTGATGCTGCATGCTTATTGTCGAAGCTTCATTAATTCTTGTAACATCCCAAATATAGGAAATATCGTAATCGTGAAAAAATTTGAAATCTTTTTATTGCTTTTTGATACTATTCGAATTTTCCTGGATTTTTGAATTGGTTTTTGCCCAGCAATTCAAGTGACAAAAACAAAATCTAAAATCAAGAACCGAGAATTTGAAAATCAAATGGGGAAAATTTTGAGTTCAAATACAAATTCAAAATTTGACAGCATCCGCTTTTCTTTTCTTTCTCCTTTTTTTCTTTTCTCTGCCACGTGAGCCCACTCTCTTCCTCTTTCTTTCTTCTTTATTCTTCCCTCCTCTTCCCTGTTCACTCGTGTGCCTAGGCCTCGATGCCGCTACGCTTGGCCATCACTGCGCCTCGCCATCCGCGTGCACGTTGTGCCCTTCGCACCTGCTGCGCGCATGTGCCTGATAGCCCATCGGGCCACGCGCTCAGCGCATTCACATGTGCCGCTCAGCCACAGCTCACGCCGCCTGGCCCTAACACTCCCGCGAGCCAGCCGCCCGACCCACCTCTGGCTCCCGCGCGCCTGACTGTGCTATCCCCGCATGCATCACCATGTGCGCACGCCCCAAATGCTCGCCGCATTGGCCCCACATCGTGCATGCCCCCGCATCCGCTCGCGCCGTGTGCTGCCCCACCCACGTGCACCACCTCCCATTGTGCTTGCATAGCATGGCACTGCCCGACCGTTGCTCCCCTCTGCTTTATAAGCCATGTGCTGCACCATGGCGTCCCTTTCCCTCTCCTCTCCTTCCCTCCATTTTCGAGCTTGCACCCGAGCCGTGCCCACACTGGTCGCCACTCCTCCCTGTCCTGGCCAATCCGGCCACCCTCTACATAAACCATCCGCATCAAAATGCGTTCCCAAGCTTCTCCTTCACCCCCTTAATTGGATTTTTCGTGCACAAAGCTCGCCGGAACGTCACTCCTTCTCCACCTTTAGCCAAAGTCGCGACGATCACTGCCGATCGCCCTGCGGAGCTCCACCCTCTGATTCCTCCCTTTTGGAGCATCTACCCAACATCCTTGAGATTTCCCCGCCGCTGGTTGAAGCTCTCCTCCGCCTGAGTGTTCCCTCCACGTTAACTTCTCTGCACCGCCACCCGTGCCTGCCACCGGCCCACCTCGGCCACCCTCCGGCTTCGCTGACCACCTCGGTACGTTCCTTGTGACTCCCTCATGCCTGTGCTCACTTGCTCTTCTTCTCTCCTTACTCTGATCGCCGCCGCCCCCATAGTCTCCCCATGCCCGATCGCTCCCCGCTGCCACTAGCTAGCCCTCGGCGCCGCCTCGGCTACAACGTCACCTCCCTTGTCTTCCTCTTGGCCCTAGGGTTCCATTCGCCCCTCACCGGCGCCACCGTCGCCCTGGCCAGCGTGCCACCACTCCCTTCTCTGCTCTATTTTCCAAACAGAGATCTCCTCTGTTCTCCTTTGCATTGTGCCTCCCTCTCTCTCTCTCTCTCTCTTTGCATGACATGTGGGCCCAACTAGTTAGATGTCTAGTTTTTGCATGTATGTCTCAAATATCCTTTTTTTCTCATGGCTAAATTTTGAATCCCATGTTTAAAGAAAATTTTCAAATAAGAAATTTGTTAAACTGTGGCTTTTAAATAAAAGCAAAGTTGAATCATAAAATTAAGATAAAGATCCATGCAAGAATTTAAGTTTGCATATTACCATGAAATGGAATTCGATGCTCTTCAAAGATAATTTTTAATGCTCTCAAGTTTTGCTCTAGAAACTCGAATATTAATCGCGGATCCTACAAAAGCATGCTGTGCTCCAAATAATAACTATCATAACTTTATCCCCAGATCTAAAATTATCAATGCAAATTAAAGATAATTGGTGTAACAAAATTTTGCCACATGAATCAATAAATAATGGTTGTGTATCTCAAAAATCATGAGGCCCTTGTTTTTAAAATTGTGAATGAATAATTATGGTAAACCATTTTAATTTTGAATCCGTAATATTTATCTGTAAAATTTTGTGATTTAAATTAAAGATTTCCTTATTTATGATTAAGAAATTCTTAAACATGATCAAGGAGTCATTAATCTTTATCTGAAATCCAATCACTAATCATATGTCTCTGAAAAATGAATTGTATGACACTAAGATTTATCTTAAACCCAAACATTACTAAAAGGTACTTAAAATGATGACGTCTTTAATTAAAGAGTAATGCTAAAATGCAATCCAGCCTATTTTACAATCATCCTATCATTATCTCTGGATTTAAGATCACCAATTGTAATTAAAAATAATTAATATACCAATAATTCAAGGCGTAACTTCATCAAGAGAACCCTATTGTTTTATGAGTCATCTTTCCAATAAATCGTAAATCATTGGTTATCCATGACAATCTTACTAATCAGCAAATAGCAATTGGTTAAACAACAAACCCCCCACCTTGTTTTGCTAGAAATTATGAACTCTAAGATTTCTTGATAAATTAAAGACCAAACCCTAATCTCTAAATTCTAGCTCTCATCAAATAATATCCAATTCCCCTACTGGACTCCCATATCAAACCCCACTCATGGAACTTCCTTAATAAATATAGAATAATAAAAGAAGTCATTAAATTAAAAATCAAGCTCTGGTTTTCCCTAATCACCAATATCTTGCTCAAACGAAGTTTCTTTGCCGTTTCCTCCTTTCGCTCAAACTTCAAGCATTCCGCAGTTCACTAAATCTTCTCTCATATCCTAAATCACAGCAAAACTTAAATAATATCTATTTAATTTATTTGGACTTTTGAATATCTTTGGATTTATTTGGTTTCTCAATCATTTATCGAGTGATTAGAATTTGAAGTCTCGAAGAAGCAACAAGTTCAAGAGAGATCAAAATTCAGATATAGATAAAGACTAATAGTTCAAGACCACTCATTGAAAAGGCTTTGAATAAGATCAAGGCCGTGGTAAGTTGAGCGAGATAAGTCATTACCTTGATAATATTAAACCTACATTTTATGCAAATTTATATTCATTTAAATTATCAAGTTGCACGCTATCATTTGTTATGCAAATATATGTTAAACTTAAGATTAGATACATGCCTACTTAACATTGTAATATTGTTATACCATACTTTGGACACTTGAATCACATAATCATTATCACCCTAGATACTAAATGGTAACTTTACTAGCTATAGGTCACACCTAAGCGTCATGCTAGTCTTGCTTAATCACCAGGGCATTAACTTGCCCTAATCATTATCTTTTAAACATGAAACTAGTTTTGGGGAGTCATTGGAGGGAAGTGATCGAATATATTAATCTAATGTATTTTATGCTTCTCAAAACCCTAAAACCCGCTTTACCTATCAAGCCAGATGGTAAGAGGTGTTGGTGCGAATGTAGCACAAGAATGTTTGAATTGTGGTAGCACCGCTCAGATAACTCTAAGGATTGAATCTTGTGACGCAATGTAAAATAGTAGAACCACAAGTCTATAATGGTCTTGACTTGGCTAACTAATTTGTATTCACCAGTGTGAGTTGCACCATTGGAGTAACCCACAAGTCGTGTCGCTAGTTTTAAGCTGTCGTGGACACAGGTCGTGTCGCTGGCATAATCTGCCGTGTGGCACAAGACGGGGTTTGGGTGTGGTGGATGTAATCATCCTCAGATGAAACCGTAGCGGGTGTAGCTTACATTGGGTGATACATTGTAAAGGCTTTGTGATTATCTCCTTAATTCACATATCTATGAAAATATATGAAATATAAGAAGTTGATTATCTCTTGTGGGTAAAGTGTACAGTCTCTACAGAGTATAAACTATTCGAACAGCTATGCCCACGGTCAAGGGCGGGTATGGAAAATTACTCGAGTTAGTGCCTATTTCAAAAATCTTTGTGGATGGGACAAAAACTTGTCGGGTGAATGTAACCCTAAATTTGAATTGCCTTGGGTGAACGTAGCCCAGTGATTATAACGGGTGGATGTATCCCTAGTAAGAAAACTAGCATTTGATGGATGGAACCATGCTCTGTAACAGGTGGATGGAACCTGCATTACTATTATTATTGCACACTTGCAAATCTTCAAAAACATGGTTTCGTAAAAAATGCTAGGTCTCAGAAAATTCCTATACTTGTATCTCAAAATGTTGGCGTTTTTGCAAATAAAAGAACCTCAAGCCTCCCTTAACAACATTGCATATTATTGTATTATGTGTGGTGGCTTGCTGAGTACCATTGTAATCATCATCGCACGGAGCAAATCATAGGAGATCTTTTTGAGCATGTCACGCATTCAAAATCTAGCTTGCCTTATTCTGTCTTCATTCTGCCTTTGTCGCCTCTTTCAACCCCAATGATATTTACTATGCACTCTCTGATGAGTCTTCGGTCAATTCCATGTATGAGGAGCTAGAAAATTTTGAGAGGAACAAGGTCTGGTCGCTTGTTAAGCCCCCTAACGGTCATAATGTCATAGGAACCAAGTGAATCTTCAAGAACGAGCAGAGTGAGGATAGGGTAGTCATTCGAAACAAGGCTAGACTGGTAGCTCGGGGTTTCTCCCAGATAGAGGGTTTAGATTTTGAGGAGACATTCGCTCCTGCAGCGAGAATAGAGGCCATTAGGATTTTGCTTACATTCGTAGTGTCTAAGGGCTTCAAGCTTTACCAGATAGATGTCAAGAGTGCCTCCTCAATGGGTATATTGAGAAAGAGGTCTATGTTAGATAGCCTCCATGATGCGGATATGCACATGCTTAGCGCTTTTAAGTCAAATACATTATTTCACTGGAAAGAAGTATTGAGCCGCATTAAATATTGTCAGGTGAATTTGTTTCTTAATGAATTTCCTTCTATTCGTGGGAGTGATATACTACCTTATACCAAATTCTTGTTTATTATTAGATTTGAATATTGTGATGATTCCGGGGCCAAAGCAATGGAGAAGCACAAGGAGGGTAATCACAATTGCTACCAAGAACAAAAAGCTCAAAGCTCATGGGAATGGAAAGGAGAAAGCCAAGCAGCCCATGTAGCTGATCAAGACATGTCTTCAAGCTTTCCAAATCCCTGTATGGACTTAAGAAAGCCTCTAGAGCTTGGTATGAGAGGCTTAAGTCCTATCTGTTGAGTCATAGGTTTGAGATGGGTAAGGTAGACAAGACCTTATTCATTCGCAGGCATGGCAATGACCTTGTACTCATCCAGATTTATGTGGATGACATCATTTTTGGTGGCTCCTCTCATGCTCTGGTTTCCCAGTTTTTTTGATGTCATGATCAAACAGTTTGAGATGAGTATGATTGGCAAGTTGAGCTTCTTCCTCGACTTTCAGATCAAGTAGACTCGGGAACGTAGTTTCTTGCATCAAGGCAAGTACACTCGAGACCTCTGAGACGCTTCGATATGAGTGATGGCTAGCTAGTGTCAACTCCGATGGCTTCATCAACTACACTCGCCCCAAACGAGAATGGCAAGCCGGTTAGGTTATGATATTCTATGAAGTTCTATTTACTAATCATTCGAAGTATCCTCCTAATGATTGATTTAACAATTCATTGAAGCACGTGAGTATTTAATCATCTCATTGATGTTTAATACTATATTCTTATTTACTACCACTTTTTCTAAAGTTGCCGTTGAGACTTATTTATCGATGACGGTTAATGGTGGGGTTTATACTTTAAATCACGTCTTTCTAATTAAATGTGTATTTCATTTTAAATGGTTACAACCTAGTGCTTAATTAATTTTTATGAAGCTACTTGATATGTCTTTTAATTAAACCTACCACTAAGACTTATTTTATGGCCGCATGTTAAATGTTAGTGCATACACTTAATTATAATTAATGGTAATCTTTAATTTAAAGTCTCGCTTTTGTAGGTAAACATATCCTTAATCTTAATCTTGAATGTATTTTTAATTAGGATCTTTGTTAAATGTGGTCATATAACCAAGTCCATCTTTTATAAATGCCTTTAAATAAAATTTAGATTTTAATCAAATGTTCCAAACTACATTAGTTACTCATATATGAGATTTAATCCAACATTAAAGCTTAAATAACTTTATTTTATGTCCCAATCAATTTTCATTAGCTTCTAGGGATTATTTCCTAATTTTTCCTTAGTTTTTCCTGAATTTAAATGACTAATAAAAACATAATTAAAAAAAGGAAGGAAATGCCGCAAGGAGGGATTTGAACTCGGGACCTACTGCTTTGCGTGCTTGACTGGACTCAGCTGACCAACTGGGAGTCTAGCTCTTAGCGGCTTTACTAGAGGGGTATTATTGAAGAGCGAGTAGGTGGATGGGGACCCGAAACAGAGCATGCCGGCGGCGCTTAGGGCTGGCCTTGCCGGCGGCAGGCGGTGGCCGAAGAGGGTGGGAAACCGGGAGAAATGGGTTCCGCCGGAGGTGAGGAGGCTTATGGGGGAGGTGTAGCCGCCCGGAGTGGTGCCAGGAGAGGACGGCGGCGCCAAGAGCGGTCGGCGGCGAAGGTGGAGCAGGGCGGCGGCGCCGGTGTGGATGGGAGGAAATCTGGTGAGTGCGCAAGCGGTAGGGCCCGTAGAGGAAGCTCACCTTGCGGCCGTTCGGACCGGAGAAGAGCCGAGGCGGGCTGGCAGCTTGAGCCGATGGCGGCGCGGGTATGTCCACGTCGCCGGCGAGCTAGGGTGGAGGAGGAGTGCTGGCGGGAGCTGGAGGGAGTCTGGGGCGGTGAGGGGGTGCTCCGGGTGTGTGGAATCGGAAAACCACACGCCGTGAAGGAAGAATCGATGGCGGCAGCGCGGAGGGCAGTGGCTGCCGATTTCGGGGAAGAAAAGGGGAAAAGATGGGGGAGGAGGAAGAAATGGCATGGGGCAAGGGGAAAGAAGCCAGCGGCTTCTTATGGCCGTTGAGGGGCGGGGAAAGCGCGAAGGACCGGGCGGAGGCGGCGGACTGGGCAGCGGAGAAGGAGATGCCGGTCCTTGCCCAGCGCGGGGCTCGGCGCGGTGGTAGAGCAGGGTTGGCAGCGGCGGAAGCGGCGCAAAGCTGGTGGCGAGCGGCGCTGCAGAGAGCAGAGGAGACGTGACGGGACTTATGCCTGCTGTGAATGCCAGAGTGAGTAGAGCACGCACGAGAAGGGGAGAAAGGAGAGGCGCGGGGAGAGAGAGGAGCAGGCGAGGCCGCGGGCCCGCGTGGCCAGAGGGTGGAGGAGGGGCCCGCTGGCCAGCGACGGCAGTGAGGGGGAGGAAATGGGCCGGCGGGGTGGATAGGAGGTTTGGGCTGCTTCGACAGAGGAATGGAGCGGGGAAGAAAAGGCTGGGCCAGACCGTTTTCGGCCGGTCTGGCTTTCTCTCCTTTTTTTAATCCATTTATCCATGGCTTTAATTTATGCGGGCACATATAAATTTTATATATGTATAGGTTCATCAGGCTGCCCCTTTATTTTCATAGTCCTATTTCCTATATTACTAATCTCCCCATTACATGTACACAATTTGTATATATATTTATTTATACATGTCTGCATTTTACTCATTTGCTTTTATTGCCATTTGTGCTACTATTTCCAAAATAAATTCTATGTTTAATTCAAGTTTCTCCCTCCCTTGTATGGATCCTCTTTTCAGATTCGAGTTTAAAATTTTGAGTTTCCATTATTTGCATATGCTCTTTGTGACAATTCTATTTTTTTTGTTTTTCGATTCTTCTTCAATTTTTGGAAATCCCAACCAAATTTTCAGAAAAATACATAAACTCCAAATTAAAATGAAATATGTTGCAAAACTAATTTAAAAGCTTTCCATTTTTCAATTTTGAATATTTGGGATGTTACATGCCCCGCAAACTCCGCTGGCCGCTGTCGCCCACGGTCTTCACTACGTTTGCCCACAATATACTGACTCGTCACGTCACCACGGTCAGCGCCTCGAGAAAACCACCTTTGCCCACAGCTCCCCACCCCGTCACGTCTGCCTCAGCTAGTGCGATGCAAAGCCTGCTGCCTCTGTACTGTGCATCACACCCGTATCCACCCTCAATCTCGCGGCAGGAGCTACAGTGTCGCTGCCGCCTGACACGGACACGACCAGTCAGCCGCCCGCCTGTCGCCAGCCCTCCCTGCCGGCTATAAAACCCTGTACGGACCTCCATTCACACCGCTACACTCTGCTCTGTCTCCCACCACGAGTAATCGGTCTCCTGTGCACCTTAGCTCATCGGCGTCACCTTCTTCCCCAAATCCGGCCGGAGAGCAATCCGTCGCTGACATCGCCGTGGTCTAATTCCTTTTCACCGAAGCACCCCCGGAGCACCACAACGCCGTTCCCCACATCTGCGGGACCTCCCGTCGCCTCTGCTTCGCCCGCAATGTGCGCCTCCTCCGCCCTTCGCCGTCGCATGCCGCTAGTCCGCCACCACCTTCCCCACGCTTCTCTGACCCCCGAGGTAGCCTCCTAACTCCGCTGAGATGCTTCCCCAGACCACAATCAGACTTTAACACTGTGCGCTGTCGTGACCACTATTCCCCTATTCCGCCGCCACCCCCTGTCATTGTCGGCCAACACTTTGGCCAAATTGGCCGGCGAGACCTCACTTACGGGTAGGTGCAAGCTCGAGCAACCCATTTTGGGGATGCTCACGTCAGGCCGCCGCTTCCTCTGCCGGTGGTGAGCTCGCCGAGCATCGGCCGGAGGAAGAAGATGTACAGTAACTGACGGTTAAAACGGTTAGATTATGATTAATGACGAACAATTAATGCTAATGCCGGTTAGTTATTCCAAATCACTCACTGACATGTGGGCATGCCCCTTTAATTAAAACAGTTACTGGACCCACCTAGCACAGACACAGAGGAAAGATAATAAAAATAAAAGAAAAATTTAAAAACATGCTGTGGGTCCCACCTGTCAGGCTTTATTTATTTTCGGTTTTAATTAAACTGAGAACTTTAAATGTGCATAACTTATTCATTTTAATTCTAAATTGAGTGAAAAAATTTTTAAATTCATCTAAATTCAACCTCTATCCAATGAAACCAAAACCATAATTTTTTAAGCTAATTTGATTTTTTTGTGAGAATTTGCGTGGTTTGCTAATTTTTTTCTAAATTTTCGCGCAACGTAAAAATAGTGTATGAGGCCCAGGAAGAAGAAGTCGAAGCCAAAGCAACCCTCGACAATCAAGACAAAGTCAACTGTTACCAAGGCGAGTCAATACTTTGATCATGTTGAACCTACATTTATGCTAATTAATGCCATTTTAGATTATCAAATTGCATGTTGTTATTTTATGTGCCAATTTATGTTCGATTTCAAGCTGCTAATTATATACCCATTATGAACTTGCTAGTATTACTCTCGTTTAAAACCCTTGAATATCTTAGCCTTGTCACCTTAGCAGAAACTATAATGTTAGAACTTTCAAAAATAAGTCTACAGTTATTCGCCATGCTTAGTAGTGCTTAGATATTCGGGGGGACCAAAAATGCCCCAAAACATTACTTTCAATCATGAGAAACTGGTTTGGAAAGTCATGGTGGAAATGGCTGGTAAATTTCGGTATGATTATTTTATGCTCCTAAAAACCTCAAATTGCTTAGCTATCTGAGCGGATGGTTCGGGGATATGGTGCAGCGGTGCACGAGAGTGTGGCTAGAGGTAGCACCACCCAGATAACCCTAAGAATCGAATTTTGTGATAACCTCCCAGTATACAACAATTGATGAGGACATCCCAGCTCAGCATGTTCCATCACATATCAACTATTCACCATCAAGCATAAAGGATACAAATCAAGGTCCACTTACACGAAGTCGTGCCAAGAAAATACAAGAACAGGTGAATTCATTCCTAGCTGATTTTGATTTCAACATATCTCAGGATGTTATACTACCTAAATGTTCTACATTGATGTTACTTAGGTTTACACATGAAGCGGAGGAAGCTACTTGGCATGAGGAACAAACACAATGCTACGATCAGACCACCTGGCTGACCGCACCTACAGCCACAAAGAAGCAACCATAACTTTTGTTTTCCGAAGGCTCTGGGGGTCCATGAGTACTTGATGGAAAGCTTATCAAGTCTAGTTTCCAATGCAACAAACCCCACGTCATTTGGACTTTCCAATAAGAAGTTATGATCGAATAATTGGAGACTGCTCAGAAGGCTAACAGTCACGCGAGACCTCCTCGGGAATTCATTTCGTGGAGACCTTTCACCTAGCCTACCTTCAGAAATTCCAATTCCTTTTCACACTCAACTAGGAGGGTTGTTCCTAGTATAAATACCCCTTGTATCTAAACAATTGGGAGCTTTTTGAATCATTTGATAAACCATAGTTTTGCAGCCGAGCTGCTAAGTGTCTTACTCATACCATTGTTCTTCCTTGTTCTTCCTGGACTCGTGAAGAGATCCCTTTGGGATCCCCTAATTCGTGCTCTAGGCTTTCGGGCCTTTTGTGTGGGTTAGTCCCGGATTGTGGTTCTGCGGTCGTTCGGAGATCGAGTCGAAGTCCTCAAGGTTTCGGTGTCTCTCTCCCCGTCGTTTGGTCGCATCCAACCTTGGCAGGTATAAAGCTAGTTACCCCGCTGTTCGCAGCAAGTTATCCTCGGTTCTTCGACCTACTGTCGTGAAGATCGGGCCATCCCAAGGAGGTTCCTACCATTTGGTATCAGAGCAAGGTTGTCACGGTAGGTCTTACCATCATATGTTATTGTTTTGTTCATCTCCTATAGTCCACTGAAAAAGCCACAAAAAAATCCCATAGCCTTTTCACGGTACTGTTACCTTTGTGTCGTTGTGTTCATCAAGTTGCTAGTCACCATCTTTACTTATATAGTGTTTTGTTTATTTGTTATCCGCACCCCTGTTAGTGTCAAAAAAAAAACAAAATAAAAAGAGAAGAAAGAAAGAGTCAAAAAAAAGAGAAGAGAAAAGAAGTGAAAAGTAGGGGCTGTGTTGCGGATTACAAAACTGAAAATTTCAGTTCTGCATACTCAAGTTTGTGGTGTTCTTAACAGCAACGTTTACATATCTTTTGAACGGTTTACGCCACTTGGTTACAGTACCGCAGCCTTCCTTGAACAGCCACCTATAGCTCCACAAAAATCTGAAAACCGGACCTCTCGACTCGTCAACCTTTCAACCGCTTAACCACAGCTGGGTTACTATCACTTTTTGCGCACTCACAGTCCTTGAGAACGAGCAAGAGCTTTGGTAAGTAAGAGGTGAGGTTGTGTGATTCCACAAATATTATCTATTCCACTTTCTCTTTGCTAACATGGCAGGTTCCAACTCAAGTGTACATGGGGAAAATCATGAAGGAGATGAACAACCAGTCACACGAGCTGAGATGCAACAATTACGTGAACTAGTTCAGGCCATGGGACAGATGCTCAATGAACGCCTTCCCGTCGCTGGTGGTGGGGGTCTACATCAACCTAACCCTGCTGCTGATCATGGTGAAGCCGCTGATGAGAACTCAGTGGGAGCTGCTGCTAATGACGACTTCCACGGCCAGCAAGACCTTGGTCGGGGTGATGGACGAGGGGGCGGTGCTCATCGTGGCCGAGGCGCAGCTGCACATATTCTGCAGCACGGGGGAGGTGCTCACGATCGGGCTTTTGGCCGCTGTGTGCGTTTTGATGATGAAGAATTTGATGATTATGACCATGATGAGGGATATGACAATAACGAAAATCCTTTTGCAAATAATGGGCGGTTTGAGCGGCGCCATGATCATCGCCGACGTGCTGGCCATGAAGAAAGGGAACATCACCGTGGTCGTCACAATAGGGATGATCCGGACAGCATTGCTCGTGTCAAGTTGAGTATCCCAAAATTTACTGGACGAGAAGATGCAGATGCATATCTTGAGTGGGCTGAGCAGTGTGATCAAATTTTTAGAGTACATAATCTCTCTGATCAGAGGCGTGTAAATCTTGCTTCAGTTGAGTTCTCTGGTTATGCTCTCACTTGGTGGAATCAAATACAGGAGAATCAGCTTGTGTTGGGGCGTGAATATATCAACACATGGGAAGAGATGAAGCAAGTGATGAGGAGGCGTTTTGTGCCATCAAGCTATCAGCGTGACCTTCGCAATAGGTTGCAAACTTTGAAGCAAGGATCCAAATCGGTTGATGATTATTATAAGGAGATGGAGTTGCTGTTAGTGCGAACTGGAATTAGAGAGGATCCTGAATCAAAAATGGCAAGATTTTTGAATGGTCTCAATGAAGAAATTTCTGGTTTTGTTGAGATGTTTCCGTATAATAATTTGCAAGACCTTGTTGATCAAGCTATGCGCACCGAGAGAAAATTTCAGCAAGAGGGACGTGGAAGGTCTTATGGAAGCCGACCTATCTCAGTTCCATGGCATAGGCAGCAGCAAGGTACCTCTGTTGTTGGAGGTCGGTCCCAAGGTGCTGCACCTAGAACTTCTCCATCCATTGCTCCTGCAAAGACGACGGTTTCTACAGCTTCTTCACCTGCCATTCAACAACGCTTTGCTGCAAGTACAGCAGCCCCTTCTGTTGCTTCGGCTGCTGCTTCCTATGCACGTAGCCGAGAAATTGTGTGCCATAAGTTCCATGGTCGTGGACATGTTGCTGCACAATGTCCAAGTAGGAGGACTATGATAGTAAATGAACAAGGTGAATGGGAATCTGAAAGTGAGCAAGAAGAAGATGGCATGCAAGAAGAAACAGTGGGCAATGATGAGAGTGAGATCCAACCCGACGAAGGTGATAATAATTGCTTTATTTCTCTTCGAGTGCTTAGTGTTACTGCTGTAAAAGAAGAGAGTGGACAGCGACACAATCTCTTCCATACTCGAGGCATGATCAAGGACAAGTTGTGCAGAATTATTGTTGATAATGGCAGCTGCAACAATATTGCAAGTCAAGAATTGGTTGAGCGAATGGGGTTAAAACAGCGGCGCCATCCTAATCCATACAAGATGCAATGGCTTAATGATTGTGGTACGCTACGTGTAAACCATGTTGTGACAGTTCTTTTCTCTATTGGGAAGTATAATGATCATGTGGAGTGTGATGTGGTGCCTATGCAAGCATGCCAACTGCTGCTAGGAAGACCATGGTTATATGATCGTGATGTTCAGATTTTTGGTCGAACCAACAAGTTATCTCTCATGTACAAAGGAGAGCGAATCACTTTGCTTCCTTTGACACCGGAGGAGATATTGAAGGATGATGTAAAAAGAAAACAGCGAGAGAGTGAGAACCACTTACGAGTGACCCACAAACATAGTGAGGGAGTGAATCCAAAGCCAAATAAAACTCCACAGCTACAAAGAACCAAGCCAATGGGAAAAGAGGGATTAGTCATGATGGCTAGGAAAGGGGATTTAAAAGAATTGAGTGAACCCAATGCCATGTTCTTTGTACTCCTGTACAAGGACAATTTTCTTCCCACTAACGACTTACATTCTATATTGCCAAGTGTTGTTTATGATGTGTTGCAGGAATATAAGGATGTATTCCCGGATGAAGTACCACCAGGGCTACCACCTAAGAGAGGGATCGAGCATCAAATTGACCTTGTTCCTAGTGCTTCACTTCCTAACAGAGCTCCATACCGCACCAACCCGGAGGAAACAAAAGAAATTCAGCGCCAAGTGCAAGAACTCATCAAAAAAGGGTATGTGCAGGAAAGTCTTTCACCATGTGCTGTCCCTGTTATTTTAGTTCCAAAAAAAGATGGCTCATGGAGAATGTGTGTTGATTGCCGAGCTATCAATAACATAACAATAAGATATAGACATCCAATACCTAGACTGGATGACATGCTTGATGAGCTTAGTGGTGCTATCATTTTCACAAAAATTGACTTGAGAAGTGGCTATCACCAAATCCGAATGAGAGAGGGAGATGAGTGGAAAACTGCTTTCAAAACCAAATTTGGGTTGTATGAATGGTTGGTGATGCCGTTTGGATTGACAAATGCACCAAGTACTTTCATGAGATTGATGAATCATGTGCTTAGAGCTTTTATTGGCAAATTTGTTGTTGTTTACTTTGATGATATCTTGATTTACAGCAAGTCACTTGATGAACATGTTGCACACATCCAATGTGTACTTGCTGTCCTGCGTGAGGAACAATTGTATGCTAACCTTGCCAAGTGCACTTTTTGCACCGACAAGGTAGTCTTTCTTGGCTTTGTTGTTTCAGGTCAAGGTGTGGAGGTGGATGAGGAAAAGATCAAAGCTGTTCGTGAGTGGGTGACTCCACAAAATGTGAGCCAAGTGCGAAGTTTCCTTGGCCTTGCTGGCTTCTATCGTCGGTTTGTACAAGATTTTAGTACCATTGCTGCCCCAATCAATGACTTGACAAAGAAAGAAGTGCCTTTCAAATGGGGAGAAGCACAAGAGAAGGCATTTGCAGAGTTAAAAATGAAGTTGACAACAGCCCCACTCCTTGCACATCCGGATTTTGGTAAGACATTTGAAATTGAATGTGATGCAAGTGGTGTAGGGATTGGAGGTGTGCTCATGCAAGAAGGAAGGCCTATTGCATATTTCAGTGAAAAGCTAAGTGGTCCAACTCTGAATTATTCAGTTTATGATAAAGAATTATATGCTCTTGTGAGGAGTTTGGAAACATGGCAACACTACCTTTTGCCTAAAGAATTCGTAATACATTCAGACCATGAATCTTTGAAACATCTTAAAGGCCAACTAAAACTGAACCGAAGACATGCAAAATGGAGTGAATTCATTGAGTCTTTTCCTTACATTGTCAAGTACAAAAAGGGAAAGGATAATGTTGTAGCAGATGCTTTGTCTCGACGTCATGCTTTACTATCACAACTTGATGCTAAAATTCTTGGTTTGGAAAGTATCAAAGATTTGTATGCTACTGATTCATATTTTGCTGAACCATTTTCCAAGTGTTGTGTTGGCAAGGGCTGGGAAAAATTCCATTTGCATGATGGGTTTTTGTTTCGGACTAATAAACTCTGCATTCCAGATTGTTCTGTTCGTCTCATGCTTGTGCAGGAAGCTCATGCTGGTGGACTTATGGGACACTTCGGTGCCAAGAAAACCGAGCAAGTCCTAGCTGATCACTTCTTTTGGCCTAAGATGAGAAGAGATGTTGAGCGACATGTTCTCCGCTGCGTAACATGCCACAAAGCTAAGTCCCGTTTGAACCCTCATGGCTTGTACACCCCTCTACCTATTCCTAGTGTACCTTGGGAAGACATTTCAATGGATTTTGTTCTTGGTTTACCTCGAACTAAGAGGGGGAGGGATTCAATCTTTGTTGTGGTTGATAGATTTAGCAAGATGGCTCATTTCATTCCCTGTCATAAGAGCGATGATGCTTCATATATTGCTGAATTATTTTTCAGGGAAATTGTAAGACTTCATGGCGTGCCACGGGCCATTGTTTCAGATCGTGACACCAAGTTTTTGAGCTACTTTTGGAAGACCTTATGGGGAAAACTTGGGACAAAATTGCTGTTCTCTACGACATGCCATCCACAAACTGATGGTCAAACTGAAGTTGTGAACCGAACATTGTCGACACTGCTGCGAGCTGTTCTCAAGAAAAATTTGAAATTATGGGAGGAAAGCTTGCCTCACGTGGAGTTTGCATACAACAGGGCAGTACACTCGACCACTAAGTTTTGTCCATTTGAGATTGTATATGGTTTCAAACCTACTGCTCCTATCGATCTTTTGCCTTTGCCTATGCAGGAATGTGTAAATTTTGATGCAAGCAAACGTGCAGAATTTGTCAAGAAGCTTCATGATCGAGCAAAAGAAAACATAGAAAAGATGACCAAGATGTACATGAAACGTGCCAACAAGGGGCGTAAGAAGATGTTATTTGAACCAGGAGACTTAGTTTGGGTGCATTTGCGCAAGGACCGTTTCCCTGAACAACGCAAGTGCAAGCTGCAGCCACGTGCCGATGGTCCCTTCAAAGTGCTCCGCAAGATCAATGACAATGCATATGAAATTGAACTTCCAAGTACGTATGGTGTAAGCCCAACCTTCAATGTCTCCGATCTGTCTCCATTCTTTGGACCAGAAGAGTCGAGGACGACTCCTTTTCAAGAGGGGGAGGATGATGAGGACATCCCAGCTCAGCATGTTCCATCACATATCAACTATTCACCATCAAGCATAAAGGATACAAATCAAGGTCCACTTACACGAAGTCGTGCCAAGAAAATACAAGAACAGGTGAATTCATTCCTAGCTGATTTTGATTTCAACATATCTCAGGATGTTATACTACCTAAATGTTCTACATTGATGTTACTTAGGTTTACACATGAAGCGGAGGAAGCTACTTGGCATGAGGAACAAACACAATGCTACGATCAGACCACCTGGCTGACCGCACCTACAGCCACAAAGAAGCAACCATAACTTTTGTTTTCCGAAGGCTCTGGGGGTCCATGAGTACTTGATGGAAAGCTTATCAAGTCTAGTTTCCAATGCAACAAACCCCACGTCATTTGGACTTTCCAATAAGAAGTTATGATCGAATAATTGGAGACTTCTCAGAAGGCTAACAGTCACGCGAGACCTCCTCGGGAATTCATTTCGTGGAGACCTTTCACCTAGCCTACCTTCAGAAATTCCAATTCCTTTTCACACTCAACTAGGAGGGTTGTTCCTAGTATAAATACCCCTTGTATCTAAACAATTGGGAGCTTTTGAATCATTTGATAAACCATAGTTTTGCAGCCGAGCTGCTAAGTGTCTTACTCATACCATTGTTCTTCCTTGTTCTTCCTGGACTCGTGAAGAGATCCCTTTGGGATCCCCTAATTCGTGCTCTAGGCTTTCGGGCCTTTTGTGTGGGTTAGTCCCGGATTGTGGTTCTGCGGTCGTTCGGAGATCGAGTCGAAATCCTCAAGGTTTCGGTGTCTCTCTCCCCGTCGTTTGGTCGCATCCAACCTTGGCAGGTATAAAGCTAGTTACCCCGCTGTTCGCAGCAAGTTATCCTCGGTTCTTCGACCTACTGTCGTGAAGATCGGGCCATCCCAAGGAGGTTCCTACCAACAATACAACCACAAGATAGCAAACTGTAGGCATGGCTAACTAATTTGCATCGACTTAGCATGTGTTGCACCGGTGTGACCACGGGCAGGCAGAGGATGGCCACATCCTCCGTTGTGACGGTGCAAGAGGGGGTCCTGGAAAGGTGGTCATACTCCAAAGGGAGTAAAACCTTAGCGAACGTGACTCTGCTAGGAAAAATGCATTGTAACAGCCTTGTGATGTTCTACTCAACCAGATGACTAAGGAATCGTGTGGGGGCAATGAGCGGGTTGTCTCTTGTGGGTAAAGTGTGCAAGCTCTGCTGAGTGAAAACTATTCGAATAGCCGTGCCCACTGTCAAGGGTGGACATGGGAACTTAACTAGATATAGTTCTATTTCAAAAACTTTGTGGGTGAAATTGAAAAAATTGAGGGCAGAGAAAGGCCCTCATTTGTGTTGCCCTGGGTGTCAGCCCAGTGATACAGTAAGCGGTTATAACGCTAAAAGATTAACATATGGTGCAGAAGCCATGTAACGGTGAATGGTATCTGGATCACTATTACTAATGCCTTATTTCACACTTAATGTTTTAAATTCAAACAGCTAGGTCTTAGGGAATTTCTATGTGGTATATTTAAAAGCAAGTTATAGCAAATAAAACAAACTGAGCCTTTCCTTGATAAGTCATGCATGTTAATTATTACATCCTGTATATTAGCTCATGGAGCACGGTGGATTTGTGCTCATCCTCGCATTACCAAAATCAGAAACAGGAACCCAAGACCACTACGCTTATAAAGATACCCCCTGCCGCGGATGAAGGTGATGGACAATGTGGAGGTGACCACATGTGAGTGATGAGTAATTGACATTGGTTTATGTTAGTCGAGTTTGGTTTGGGTTGTTCGGACCTTGACGTTGCAAGGTGCAACGGGCACGGTCGGACTTGGTCAAACCTAGTCAATGTGTTTAGGATGCATATTCTGATGTTTCGACAGGTTTGGACTTCATCATGGGTAAGTATGATGGTTTTATGGTATTTATGCTTTCATGTGTCGAGCGGTGCTATTTGATGTGTTTCTTGTCTGTGTTGGCTGCAGGACGTCGAGGCGGAGCCGTGGCAAACTTCATTTAATCTCAGATTTGGCATTTTGAGTTTCTCTGTTCATGTTCTTACCTTCTAGGGTTTGGTGCTTCTCGAGTTTCCCTTCATGAGATGGCTTGAAACTTGGTATCCAGAGTCCTGAGACTATCTATTAGATATCTGCAAAGTTTCATAGCTAAAGGATCAATGGATGGGGAGTAATTTGTTTTTTGGCTCAGCTCTTGCAAGTTTCAGATTTTTAGCCATAATCTGAAATTCTTATTTTTAGGTTTGATCTCTTTGTTCCCTAGAGCCTTCTTGCTATTCAGTATGTTTTGGAGTTGCTTTGTGCCAAAAAGAATGGAAAGATTCCACCATTTTCATAGTTTTTTGAAGATCTGATTATTTACTGAAGTTTCAGAAATTTCAGTTTGCTCTCGGGTGGCCTGGGGACAGGGGAGCGGTCAGACCGGAGGCACAAGACCGGTCAGACCGGCTATTACCCAGCGGTCAGACCGGCTATTACCCAGCGGTCAGACCGTTTTTTACCCAGCGGTCAGACCGGCTATTACCTAGCGGTCAGACCGGCCAGCAGGCCCTTTTGCAGCAGCTCTTTGTTTTTGGTGGTTTTTCAGTGTGGTTTCTCCTCTGTGTTTTTTTTCTGTAAGTGTTTCCAGCAGAGTTCTTGATTCCTTTTCTTCTTAGCATTGATTGCTATTGGAGAAAGCCCAAGGCGTGTACTTGTGGGGAACAATTTTTAAGAGTCGACATTCACCCCCCCTCTGTCACCATTTCGGTCCAACAATTGGTATCAGAGCCGGTTAGCTGTTTTTAATATATCTTAACCGGTCTCAAGAGCCATGGCGACGGACAAGTACTCGACCAAGCCTCCCGTCTTTGATGGCATCGATTACCCCTTCTGGAAGAGCCGAATGGAGACATATATCCAGGCTCAGGGGTATGCCATCTGGCAAAAGGTTAAGGTCCGGTTTGCTGTTCCTGCCGATGAGAACATCAACGCAGGGAATATGGCTGATGTTGAGGTAAACGCTAAGGCAAGGAACATCATTATCCAGGGCCTGAGTCATAGCGAGTTTGACTGCATATCTCATCTCTCGTCCGCCTTCGATATTTGGGAGACCCTCGATGCGTACCATGAGAGCACCACCCAAATAAAGACGGTGCGACAGGACCAGTTCAAGCGAGATTACAACAAGTTTGAAATGCTCGTTGGCGAGTCCCTTGATGAGTGTTTTGCGTGTTTTCACAAGATCTTGAGCAACCTCCGAGCGGTCGGTCTCACATACCCCGACTCGGATAACGCTCGACAGATGCTCGCTGCACTCGATCTTCGTGTTTGGGAGATGAAGGTGACTACCATCAAGGACACTACGGACCTCTCGACTTTGACTCTTGATGTGTTGTACTCGCGCCTCAAGACTCATGAGATTGACATTGTCTCTCGCAAGTCGAAGTCACAGTCGATGGCGTTAGTCACCGATCCCACGTTGGCTTCTGGTCTTTCTTCTTCCAAGTCCTCTTGCGGATTCTCCCTTGCTGCTCTCTATGACATAACTGATGATCAGTTAGAGCAGCTTGCGGATGAGCAGCTGGCCCTCCTTGCTTGAAGATTCTCTCATGCTTACAAGGGGAGGAGGGACAGAAAGAGAGGAGGACCCGTCATTTGCTTCGAGTGTGGTGGCCCCAACCACATTCGGGCAAACTGCCCCAAGCTAGAGAAGGGCAAGAACGACTACGGCGATTTGGGCAAGATCGACTACACCGACAAGAACCGCAACAAGAAGCCTCCAGCTCCTACACAAGGCAAGAAGAAGTTCCGCAACCTTGGCAAAGCCAAGAAGCTGTTCCATCGCGTCCTCACCGCCTTCGACGACCTCGACCTCAGCGAGGTGGAGGGATGGAGCGACGACGACGGGACGGGTGACCAAGACCTCAAGGGCGGCGACGATTTCTCCGGCATGTGCTTCATGGCCCTTTAGGGCGAACTGAGCGACAGCGAGCTGTACTCCGACTCGAACGAGGTATGTCCCACCTACGACCAGCTCAATCATGATTTTCTTAAGCTAGGTGGATTTCATGCTAGAGCTAGGGCTAGGTGTACTGAGTTAGAGAAGGAAGTAGATAGATTATCACTAGAGATTATTGCTCTTACATCTACTCCCTCTAGGGATGATTGTGATACATGTTGTGCTCTGTTGGGTGACATGGAGAAACTAAGGACCTCGCATGATAGTCTGTCCTCTGAACTTGATGTTGTTAAGGTGGAGAATATTAGTCTTTTGGCTGAGCTTGAGATGAGTAGGGTAGTTCCTGTTTCATCTACTTTTGTTGAGACTATTGCTTGCACCTCATGTGAGGATAAGGACAATGTTTTTAGATGTCTTTATACCATGCTCCTAGATCTACCCGAGTCTTGTGAAAATTGCAATAAACTGAAGATGAGCCTAAAACGGGCAGATCATAAAATTGCTGAGTTGCATGCTTCTTTACTTGAGCCGATTGCTTCATGTATGAACTGTCCTAAATTAACTGCTGAACTTGAATCTGTCTCAAAGCAGTTTCAAGAAATGATTGACAATAATAAGAAAATGGCTCAGTTTGCGACTAAGGATCCTGTTAGCTCACCATGCATTAGTTGTGATAAACTAAAACTTGAACTCGTTGCTTTGAATGAACAATGTGTGAAGCTAACTAAGGATTTACTAGAGAAGCCATCAACTCATTGTGATGTGACTGCTGAGGTGGGGAAGGAGCCCAAGGGTAAGGGGGAGACGCTTAGCGACGTGAACCAACTGGCTAGTAGTAGGATTGTTCCTTCGGAGTCGGCTGTGCGTGCACAAGCCATTCTTTCCTCTACTGTTGGTTCTTTTTCTGCTCCCTTACCTTCTGCTGTCTCTTCTTCCCCCTGCTCTTCTTGCGCCTCTCTCTTTCGGGAGTGTCAGTACCTTATGAACACTCTCGAGAGATTTGTAGGCGTCAAGAAGAAGCTCAAACTTATTCTAGACCAATCTAAGATCTGCAGATTTAATCAGGGTCTAGGATACGATTTCTATGAGGACATGAGGAAGCATCCACCTGCCGTGCTCAGACCCATAGCACCAGGTGTGATCGAGACTGAGCCCAGGACCGAGAAAGTCCAATTTAAGTCAGCGGGTTTTGTCCAGGGGATATCTGACAGTAAGGTGATCTCACCTGCTGCTTCGACCTCTCAGAAGGCGAAGCCTCTCCGTGCTACTTCTACCTCTCAGAAGGTGAAGTATCACTGCACCTTCTGTCAGAAGGATGAACATCTGATCGATCAATGCTTCAGGCGCGCCAAGATCGCGCGTAGATACCGTGTTGAGTCTCTTAGGCGTATTCAGGGTCAGCCCCAGACCTTGAGTGCACCTAAGACCAACACGAGGTCTATGATTGGTTCATTTGATGGGTTTGGGCAGCATCGAGGACTTGGTTTTTTCGAGTTTTCTAGTTTTCGTCCTCATGCTCCCCTTGGTCGTGACTTCCGCCGTTCTGAGGGTAGACTCGTTTTCCCCGTCGAGATGACTACCCGCGGCGTGTTCAGGATGTTGCCTGTACTCCGACTCGCTCGCCCTTAGCAGTTAGACCCAGTAATAGCTCCAGGTCTACACGTAGACCTGGAGCTCCTTTGAGCAACAGAGAGCGTAGGGTAGATAGAGGTCAATCGTGTTTGACTACTTCATCTGCTCGACGTGTTACTCAGTATTGGGTGCCAAAATCACTCTTGATTTACCCCAGTACTGAGACTTTACTCTCTTGTTGACTCAGGTTCGCCGGGCAGGGAAGGGAAAGGTTTGGCTTGTAGACTCCGGGTGTTCACGACACATGACCGGTGACTCCCGTTGGTTTCTTCCCTTGCCCGTGCTCCAGGTGATGAGACGATCACCTTCGGAGACGCTTCATCTGGACGTGTCATCGCCAAAGGTACAGTGCGCGTTAATGATTCTTTCATCTTGAAAGATGTTGCCTTGGTTAGTAAGCTGCAGTATATTTTGCTTTCTGTTTCTTAGCTTATCGATGATGGTTTTGAGGTGAGCTTTAAGAAAAATGCTTGCAAAATTCTTGATTCTTCGGGTAGTCTGGTTTGCGGGATTTCTCGTTTTGGGAGGATCTTTCGTGCTGATTTTTCTGAGTCTTCGGGTGATCCTCTCCGTTGTTTGGTTGCTTCTGAGTCCCGCGACCTTTCTTTTTGGCATAGGAGACTTGGTCATATTGGATTTGACCATTTGACCCGAGTTAACGGCCACGATCTCATTCGTGGTTTGCCGAAACTCAAGATGGTCAAAGATCTAGTTTGTGCTCATTGCCGGCACGGCAAGATGGTTACCGCTTCTCATCCTCCGGTCACAGTGACTATGACCGATGCACCAGGACAGCTGCTCCATATGGATACAGTTGGACCAGCTCGAGTGCAGTCAGTAGGAGGGAAGTGGTATGTTCTTGTCGTGGTCGATGACTTCTCGAGGAACTCTTGGGTGTTTTTCTTAGCCTCGAAGGATGAGACGTTTACACATTTTCGAGATCTTTTTAGTAGGCTTTCTGTTGAGCTCCCGGGTGCCTTATGAGCGATCCGCAGTGACAATGGCACGGAGTTCAAGAATTCCTACTTTGAGAGGTTCTGCGATGAGACAGGTGTAGAGCACCAGTTCTCTTCTCTGCACGTCCCACAGCAAAATGGCATCGTGGATAGGAAGAACCGTACCTTGGTCGAGATGGCCAGGACGATGCTCGATGAGTACTCTACACCGCGGAAGTTTTGGGCTGAGGCTATAGCCACCGCGTGCCATGTTTCCAATTGAGTTTTTCTTCGGGCACACTTGCACCGCACTTCTTATGAGTTGAGGTATGGGCGAAAGCCCAGTGTATCTCATTTTCGTGTGTTTGGTTGCAAGTGCTTTATTCTGAAGTCCGGGAACCTAGATAAGTTCGAGTCACGTTCTTGTGATGGGATATTTCTAGGTTACTCGACTTCTTCGTGGGCTTATCGGGTTTGGAACTGCAAGTCTAGCAAAATGGTAGAGACCTGTGAGGTGACCTTCGACGAGGCCAGTCCGGGGACTAGGCATGATATCTCAGGTTCTTTAGAGCAGTCCGAGCCCATCTTTGTGGATGATGAGGACGATGGAGATGAGGGTTGTCTACCCGATCCAGTCCCTCATCCACCCCTTGAGGTGCCGTCCTCCACCGCACCTCGAGGCGATCAGCCCAAGCCTTCTGCTTCTTCTAAAGCTAGTGGCTCTATTCCTACCGCGTCAGCTCACGAGGTAGAGGCCACTTCTTCATCTCATCCTGGACCTCCTAGACACATCCAAAAAGCTCATCCTTCTGAGCAGATTATTGGAGACCTCTTTGAGCGTGTCACACGTTCAAAGTCTGCCACGTCACTTTTCTGTCTCCATTCTACCTTTGTTGCCTCTTTTGAGCCCAAGGACGTTTGTCATGCTCTGTCTGACGAGTCTTGTGTCAATGCCATGTATGAGGAGCTAGAGAATTTCGAGAGGAACAAGATCTGGTCGCTTGTTGAGCCCCCGCATGGTCACAATGTCATTGGGACCAAGTGGGTATTCAAGAACAAGCAGAGTGAGGATGGGGTAGTTGTTCGAAACAAGGCTAGACTGGTTGCTCAGGGGTTCTCCCAGGTTGAGGATCTCGATTTCAAGGAGACCTTTGCCCCTGTAGCTAGACTTGAGGCCATTAGAATCCTGCTTGCCTTTGCAGCTTCTAAGGGTTTCAAGCTTTACCAGATGGACGTCAAGAGTGCCTTCCTTAATGGTTTTATTGAGGAAGAAGTCTATGTCTGTCCGACAGCCTTCAGGTTTCGAGAACCCCAAATATACCCAAACCATGTCTTCAAGCTTTCCAAAGCTTTGTATGGACTTAAGCAGGCCCCTAGAGCTTGGTATGAGAGGCTTAAGTCCTACTTGTTGGGTCATGGTTTCGAGATGGGTAAAGTAGACAAGACCTTGTTCATCCGCCGGCATAGCATTGATATTCTGCTCGTCCAGATTTATGTGGATGACATCATCTTTGGTGGCTCTTCTCATGCTCTCGTTTCATAGTTCTCGGATGTCATGAGCACCGAGTTTGAGATGAGCATGATGGGTGAGTTGACCTTCTTCCTTGGCTTCCAAATCAAGCAGACTCGGGAGGGTACCTTCTTGCATCAAGGCAAGTACACCCGTGACCTCCTGAGACGCTTTGACATGAGTGATGGTAAGCCCGTGTCAACTCCCATGGCATCTTCCGCCACACTTGACCCAGATGAGGACGGCGAGCCAGTTGATCAGAAGGAGTATCGTAGTATGATCGGCTCCCTCTTGTACCTCACCGCCTCGAGACCGGACATACACTTTGCTGTGTGTCTCTGTGCTTGGTTTCAGGCTTCTCCTCGCGTATCTCACCGCCAGGCGGTGAAGCGCATCCTTCGGTACCTTCAAGCTACCATTGACTATGGTATCTGGTACTCTTCCTCATCCTGTCTTTCCTTGAGAGCCTACTCGGATGCAGACTTTGCTGGCTGTAGGATAGATAGGAAGAGCACTTCGGGCACCTGCCAATTCATTGTCACTTCTCTCGTTTCCTGGTCTTCGAGGAAGCAGTCCGGTGTTGCACAGTCCACCCCAGAGGCCGAGTACGTTGCTGTAGCTAGGTGCTCTGGATGGTCTCGACCCTGCGGGACTTTGGGTTAGTTATCGACAGTGTTCCACTCTTTTGTGATAACACTTCTACGATTAACATTGCTAAGAACCCAGTGCAGCACTCTCGGACCAAGCATATCGATATTCGCTATCACTTCCTTAGAGACCATATAGAGAAGGGTGACATCGTGCTCCAGTTTGTGGAGAGTGACCACCAGTTGGCCGATATCTTCACCAAGCCATTGGATAGCTCTAGGTTTTCAGCTCTGCGGGGAGAGCTTGTGGTGGTTTGTCCGTATGGTCTGTTGTGAGGGGGAGCTTTGTGCTTTACTGCTTTATTATATTGATTATGCTCTTACTCCTTTCTGTTGCTTTGCATTCGGGGTGCATTGGGATTAGTCCTTCTAGCATAGATTAGAGTGGTCTTCTTGTCTAGCTGTTTAGACTTCTTGCTCTTATTTTGTGATTCTAGGATGCTGCTTATTAGCTGTTTCTCTTCTCACTAGGTTGAGCTCACTCACTGCTTATAGGTTCTAGCGAGGGTTGGGCCACCCTCGGGTAGACAGGGTACGTGTTTGCTCCTTAGCGGGTTAGATGGTCAGTTGATAGTCCTGGTGTCATATGGGGTAAATGAGAGTCAGTCTAAGCCATAGTATCCTCTATATCTTGTCTATGCTTTGAGGGTTGTCCTTTCTGATTTCTTTCCCAGCTTCTCGATTTATTGCTTTGGTTCAGGGGGAGTTCATTTGGGAGCTTCTAGAGCTTAATTTTGACTTAACTCAACTTGAACTAAAAGCTGCATCATATGTTGAGGGGGAGCTGGATTTTCTGCATGTCAGCATTCTGCATTGTAATATAACTATATAGAGCCTTGATTATTATCCATTTATGACATGTTCTTAAGCTTCTCGCTTGGAGTAGTCGCATAAGGCTTGAGATCTAGCACATGACTAAACAAAATCTGGTTGGTAACGACCATGAATTTCAAAAGAAAATATGTCATTTGTGCTCCATTGCTTAAGCTACAAAAAGAACCACTTGAACTAATGTTTCACACTTGAGCGTATAGCACTCTAATTTGACTCAATATTAGCTTATTGGTTCCGCTTAGCTTATTGACATGGTTTGCATCATCCTTGGATATCTCTTGTTAGACTTTAATCATGGATGACTTGACATGTTCGGAAACTGCACTAAATTTTAGATTGTCATTTATCTTGCTTAGCTGGCTTATATATATCTTGTCATGATTTAGATAGCCTTTTATTGAGTTATGGCTTGATGTAATACATTATGGTCATTTTAGATAATTCTCATGGCTCTAACTACTTAGAATAAACAAACTTCAGCCATTTCATTCATCCTTGTGATCTTATTCTCTCTTTTGCATCCTTGATGTGTTTATTGCCAAAAGGGGGAGAATAGAGAAGAAAAAGCCATTTGGGAGCATTTTAGAGCTTTGGAGATCAATTTGCTCTTTCTTGAGTTGCTCTAAGTGTTCCTTCTGTCGACATGGTCATTAGCTTCATTTTCCTTCTTTGGATCATGTTAGACTCTTCAAACTCAAACTCAACTTCATGCTTTTTCTGGGTTTGTCAATATACTCATCAAGGGGGAGATTGATTGACCATGTGGAGGTGACCACATGTGAGTGATGAGTAATTGACATTGATTTATGTTAGTCGAGTTTGGTTTGGGTTGTTCGGACCTTGACGTTGCGAGGTGCAACGGACTCGGTCGGACTTGGTCAAACCTAGTCAATGTGTTTAGAATGCATATTCTGATGTTTCGACAGGTTTGGACTTCATCATGGGTAAGTATGATGGTTTTATGGTATTTATGCTTTCATGTGTCGAGCGGTGCTATTTGATGTGTTTCTTGTATGTGTTAGCTGCAGGACGTCGAGGCGGAGCCGTGGCGAGACACGAGGTGACCGGACTAGGCGCAGGTGGCACTGAGGTCAGAACGGTCGGGATGTGTCGAAGACGGCGGAGACTCGAGGCGGTTGCGAGGCTTGGACGACAAGGAGCGCGGAAGCTTCCGGAAGGTGCAGGAGGGGCAAATCGGTAATTTCGCGAAGCTGCACAAGCAGGAGCGGGCTCCGTTGGACTTAGCGGGCGTAACGGGGTGGAGACCCGTTAGCCAAGAGCTATAAATAGGAGGGAGTGGCTGCATGCCCCCTCATGGCTTTGGGAGTGAGCTAGGGTTTTATTGAGTCAAAAGAGGTTTTGAGAGTTGGTTTTAGCTTTGCTCTTTAGTGGTTGAAGAGTTGGTGTATACAGCAGGGTGTGTCTCCTCTGTGTGTGCTCTGTACGTTGGTCTCCTCTCCAGAATGTAGAGTTCTTATGGGTTTCTTGATTTTGGAGAGGGAGAGGATGGAGTGAGCTTCCATGTAATCATTCCTCTGTTTGTAATCGGGGTATTGGGACTCCTTGTAATCCCTGTGTGGTTTGGAATGAAGAAATCTGAGGTTTATTTTTAGTTCGTGCTCTCTGTTCTTCGATGCTCCTCTTGCATGATTTCTTGACTTTTTGAGTTTCTAGTTGTTAGTTGCTAGGGAGTGCCAAAATGGGTTGCTCTATGATGGGATAGTGCCTCAAGGTCATTTGATCGATTTTCCCATGAGCAAACTTCATTTAATCTCAGATTTGGCATTTTGGGTTTCTCTGTTCATGTTCTTACCTTCTAGGGTTTTGGTGCTTCTCGAGTTCCCCTTCATGATATGGCTTGAAACTTGGTATCCAGAGTCCTGAGACTATCTATTAGATATCTGCAAAGTTTCATAGCCAAAGGATCAATGGTTGGGGAGTAATTTGTTTTTTGGCTCAGCTCTTGCAAGTTTCAAATTTTTAGCCATAATCTGAAATTCTTGTTTTTAGGTTTGATCTCTTTGTTCCCTAGAGCCTTCTTGCTATTCAGTATGTTTTGGAGTTGCTTTGTGCCAAAAAGAATGGAAAGATTCCACCATTTTCATAGTTTTTCGAAGATCTGATTATTTACTGAAGTTTCTGAAATTTTAGTTTGCTCTCGGGTGGCTTGGGGACAGGGGAGCGGTCAGACCGGAGGCACAAGACCGGTCAGACCGGCTATTACCCAGCGGTCAGACCGGCTTTTACCCAGCGGTCAGACCGGCGTTTACCCAGCGGTCATACCGGCCAGCAGGCCCTTTTGCAGCAGCTCTATGTTTTTGGTGGTTTTTCAGTGTGGTTTCTCGTCTGTGTTTTTTTTCTGTAAGTGTTTCCAGTAGAGTTCTTGATTCCTTTTCTTCTTAGCATTGATTGCTATTGGAGAAAGCCCAAGGCGTGTACTTGTGGGGAACAATTTTTAAGAGTCGACATTCACCCCCCTCTGTTGCCATATCGGTCCAACAGAAGGAAACAACGAAGGAAACTGGGGCGGCTATCTCGATTTCGAGTCCTAGACAAGTAGACTTAATGGAGATTGTGTGCACATATATTACCTAGGATTAGATAGTATATGTTGCACACATTTACCCCCAGTCGCTTGCTTGTGGATTATGGTCTTACTTTTGCTTCTGCTTCCGCTGTTATCTTTGTAATGTGGACATTTGGCCTGTTCGGCCCTTATGTAAACTATCACCCGACGCAGAGTATTTTAAACTCTGATCTGTAATATTATGGTTCATGCGATGTATGCGTTGATGCAGCAATGTACCTGTGTGCACTATCTACTGATCCAGGGAATAGTGCAGTGTTTCACAGGGGATTCTGGATTGAAAAATTCGGGTCCGACATGAACTGAAATAGTCACGATATTCATTGTCTGAAATCTTGATTGCCTTTACAATCATGTTGGTTTTGACTACGGTCAAGTTCCAGATCGCATCACGCTATCATCGATCATGTTCAGTCTTTCAATCGCTTCGCGTTTCTTCGACCATGCCAGTTGTTCGACCACTCGTTGGCTTAGGACCATGCTGGTTATGACCGCTTTGATTGTCTTGGTTGCAGATTGGTTCTGACCATGTTAGTTATTTGACCTCTAGTTGGTTTACGACCACGTTGGTTACAACCACGTTGATCATCTTGGGTGCAGACTGGTTTCGACCACGTTGGTTGTTCGACCACTCGTTGGAGTTCGACTACATTGTTTACGACCATTCGTTGGAGTTTGACTACATTGTTTATGACCATGTTAGTTTCAACTGCACCCATTTTCAATCACGTTGATTTTGGTCTCGGTGGTTATCGACTACAGTGATTTCCATTCGGTACTCGATTTCTGACCACATTGAACTTCCAACTATACTGATTTCCAACGTACAGTTAGTTTTTAACTACGGTGATGTCTGTTTGGTAGTCGATTTCTGACCTCGTTGTACTTCCATCTGGTAGTTGGATTTACGACCACTTTATCAGCCCTTGACCACGTTGTAAGTTTTCGACCGCATTGTTAGATTTTGACCACGCTATTTTTCCTGCTGTGTTCAACCTGATCTCTTCGGTTTTAAGTGGGATTTCAACCCTAATCTTTATAGCTCTGTAGCTATCAGAGAAAAAGGGTTAAGTGAATACTTGGGGAGAATTTGAAGGCACCATTCGCCCCCTGTTGCCTGTCTGGTCCTACAAGAGCCAATGTGTTCTCTAAGATTGATCTTCAGTCTGGGTATAATCAAATCTATGTGCGACAGTAGGATATTAAAAAGTCAGCTTTCTCAACAAGGTATGTGCACTTTTAGTATAAAGTTACTCTTTCGGCCTAACCAATGCCCTTGTTGTTTTATAGAGACAATGAACTGTATGCTGCATCAATACCTCGATGTCTTCATCATGGTGTTCATTGGTGATATTCTGATTTATTCCAAGTCTAATGAAGAACATGAGCAACATTTGAGGCTTGTTCTTGAGACCTTAAGGAAGAATTAGTTTATGCTAAGCTAAAGAAATACGAGTTCTGGATTTTAGAAATGGGCTTTGTGGGTCATGTGATTATTCAGGAAGGCATTTCTATTGATACTAGCAAGATCTCTTCAGTGGTTGACTGGAAGAGGCCATCCAATGTCAAGGAAGTGCAGAGTTGTTTGGGCTTAGCAAGTTATTATCAGCACTTTATGGAGGGTTTATCTATTATTGCCATGTCGATGTCTCAGCTAACACAGAAAGATATGAAATTCTAGTGGATAGATGATTGTGCTGCTTCTGTACATTAAAGGAGAAGTTCGTGACTACTCCTGTTCTTACTCTCCCTGAGCCAAGGAAGTGCTTCACAATCTATTCTGATGCTTCTCGAGTCGGGCTTGTTGTGTGCTAAAGCAAGATGGCAAAGTGATTGCTTATACGTCAAGATAGTTGAAGAAGCATGAGCAGAACCCATGATCTAGAGCTTGCCTTAGTGGTCTGTAACATCCCAAATTTGGCTTTCTGGAAAAATTTAAATTCAAATTAATTATTTTAAAGTAATTGGATTTTACTTGGCTTTTATTTGATTTTCTGGAGTTTAAAACCTATTTTTAGAATTTAAAAGGTATTTTAAAATATGAAAATTAAATATCAACATTAGTTGGAAATAATTTTATTAAGTCCAAAATATCTCCAGAAGCTTCTGTGAATTTTTCTGAAATTTGTGGAGGTATTTTCATATTTTTCTGAGGCCTAAATAAATTCCTAGCCTTTTCTGAAAATAAAAATAAAAATCAAAATTATAAAAATAAAATCCAACTCCCCCTTCCTCCAGCCGACGCGTGGACGGCCCAGATCCGTCCACGTCACCGCTCGACCAATCCAGGCCGCGCCTCCCCTCTCCCTCGCTGCCCAGCGGGCCCGGCCTGTCAGCCAACCCCGCCTTCCTATCCTCCTCGCCCGACGCGTGGACGGCCCGGATGAGCCGCATCCCCGCGCCCGGCCCTAATCCACCGCCCCTCCCATTTAACCGCATCCACCACCCGATCTCTTTCCCTGCCACGTGTCTCCATCCTAGCCGCCCGAGCCGCCCGCTCTCTTTTCCATTCTCTCCTCTCTGACTCGCGGACCCCGCCCGTCAGTCGCCCACGCCCCCGCTCCCGCTGACGCCCGGCCCCGCCAGTCAGGCCCTTCGTCCCCGCGGAGCCGCCTCCTTCCTTTTCCTTCCCCCTCTTTCCTTCTTTGTGCCGGCGACCGATTCCCCCGCGGATCCGGTCTTTCCTTTCCCCCTCCCTCTGGTTTTGGAATCCCCGAGCGCCGCCGCGACCAAATCCCCCCAACCCCGCACCTCCTTTCCTTCCCCGGCCTCTATTTCCTTCTTCCCCCCTCTCCCTTCCTTTTCCGGCCGCCAGCACCGGCGAGCGACTGCTGCTCCCCTGCCCCCCTTCACCCGTATAAATACCCCCATCGACCTCCCCTCTCGCCGCACCACCTCCCACCGCTCTCCACCTCTCTTTCCGAGCCCCGAGCACCGCCGCACCGAGAGCTCCCCGAGCGCGCCCGGTAAGTGCTCCGGCGAGCAATCGCCGTCGCCTCGGTCTTCCCCAGAGCCCACCGTCGCCATCCCAAGCTTCCTCTCGTCCGTGCGATCCTCCCCAGTACCTCGGACACCCCTCCCCGTCGCCGGAGCGCCGTCACACCGGAGCTCCCAAGCCGTCTCCGCCGCTTCCTCGTCGCCGGCCGTCCCCGCTCGTCCCCAAGCCTCGCCGACCCCACCTTCAGAACCGCCTTCGCTCCAGGGACGCGTTTTGGAACTCCACCGAACCTCCCCAGCCACCTCTCGCCGCCAGCACCGTCGCCTCCGTCACTGCTGCCCGGCTCCCACTCCAGTAGGTACCTCGAGAGGGTTACCTACCCTTTATGGGTAGGCAACGCCTCCCCGCCCGACTGGTTACCAACGCTTCTCTTCCCCCCCTTGGCTCCCTCGGCGCGCGTTCGAGCCCCCGGCTCCGCACGCTGAGGTCGAGCCATTTCTTTTAATCGCGCACTGACATGCGGGCCCTGCCTGTCAGCTGCTCTCGTCTGTGGGCCGACTGACAGTTGGGCCCCACGGGTCAGTCCTCCCCACTGACACCTGGGCCACAGCCATGGGGTCCCACGTGTCAGAGGCAGGGCCAGTGGGTTCACTGTTCAGTGTGTCCCACCTGTCAGAAATAAAAATAAAAGATTAAAATTTAAATATTCCAATGGGCCCCACCTGTCAGAAATTTCCTAATTTTTGGATTTAATCAAACTGAGATTTTCAAATAAGCATAACTTTCTCATTTTAACTCCAAATTCAGCCATTCAAATTTCTAAATTCATCTAAAATCATGATCTATCCAACTATGGCCTCTATTTGAATTCTTGAGTTTATTTGAATTTTTGTTTGTATTTATTTGTTTTGTTGCTCTGTCTTTTCTCGTGTAGAATCCAACATTGTCGACGATTTCTCCACCCCACAGCAAGAAGACCCCAAGAGCGTGAAAGAAGGCAAGTCTCCTTTGATCATATTGAACCTATGATTTTGAAATGTTTTAATTATTTTAAATTATGTGCATTGCTATTTACATAAAATGATAATTCAAATCTTAAGGCATTAGTTATATCCAACCTTGTTATGCCCTCACTTGAAGTTGATTGCCATGTACCTTTGCAACCCTAGAAATTCCTTTGACTCATTAATGAGAGTAATATATTTAATTGTTGGTATTAGAATGGTAGTACAATGCTAAGCCATGCTATTAAATACCTCATAAATCTTGCAAATGGGAAATTATGAATTATTGTAATACCCGTGTTTTTATAAATTTAGTGGTAATTGGAGTTGCCACTGTTCTTTTAAAATAAAATGAAATGCGGAAGTTGGTTTAGATTAGAGTGGATGGTTGGTTTGGGTTGGTGCAGCAAGCACGAGATCTTGTTAAGTGTATGTTCCACCCTAGTCAATTAAGGACTGACGCTTGTGTTTGTCCAGACTGAGCATTAACCGTACAACCACAAGTCTATATGTGTACGACCTAGCTGATTAACTTATGATAGTCTAGTTTAGGTGCCACCAGTGGAAAGTGGGTGCCAGGGATGGACTGGTTATTCACAGTGAGAGACAGGGATTTACTGTACTCATATGGCGCAAGAGGGGCTTCGGTTCGGGCAGTTAGCCTACCTGCGGTGAAACCTCAGCGGGTGGTATCTAGCTAGATTAGAGTAAGGTAAAGGCTTTGTGATATTTTATCTGGATCTCATGCCAAAGGAAGCGTGTTGACTTTTAGGATGAATTATCTCTTGTTGGTAAAGTTGTACAACCTCTGCAGAGTGTAAAACTATTCGGATAGCCGTGCCCACGGTCAAGGGCGGGCAAGGAATGCATTCACATGGTAGATTTTTGGTTTTGATTTCAAAATTAAAGTTTTGTATTCCGAGAGTGGAGGAAACTCTCGGAAGGGTATCCTGGCAGTTGGAGCCAGAGAGGGTGGATGGAACCCACAGTTTTAAACTTGGTCAGATAGACTGGATTATCTAGTGTTTGTAGATGGAACCTTCACTATAGAAGTAATGATAGTTCTGTTAAACATTTACTTTATTAAATTGATGCATTCGAAAATAATTAGAAGTAATTAAATGAAAATGTTGCTTTGTGCAAAAGAACCATATAGCCTTCCTTTGTCAAGCCTTGCATCTATTGCATTTTTCCCAAGACTTGCGGAGTACTTTATGTACTCACATGCTACCCTCAAAAATAATAACCAGAGGAGTACGAAGCTCAAGAGGGAGACTACGACTACTGCTTCGCGTGCGGCTGTGATGGATTTTTCCCGGAGAACTAGGTCGCGCTTCCCCAGTCAATTGCCTGTGGCTTATTGATGGGTCTTCATCGAATTTATCTGTTGCTTCCGCTATATTTTATGTGTGCGAGGTCTTGAAACCTCAATTGTAATAATGTGACCTTTCAGTCAGTACTCTCTATTATTGTAATAAATCGTGAATGGTGATGTATTCATTTCTGGTTAACTGTGTGCACTAGCTTTGATCTGGGACTAGTGTGGTAATACACAGAGGGATCGAGTTTGAGAATCTGGGGTCCCGACATGGTCTTTGCTCTAAAGATTTGGCACCATTATCTGTATGGTGAGACTTGTGACATTTTCATTGATCACAAGAGTCTCAAGTATATCCTCACTCAAAAGGATCTGAACCTGAGGCAGAGGAGATGGTTGGAATTGATCAAGAACTATAATCTCACTATTCACTATCATTCAGGTAAAGCAAATGTAGTGATAGATGCTCTTAGTTGCAAGGCGACACCCCCTACTTTGCTGATTTTCAGCGCATGGATATCTCCTACTTTGCCAACACCGTTCAGGCTGAGATTCACTTGCTTCCTGAGTCTACTATTCCAAAGCGAGTGCACTAAGCACAACAGTACGATTAGATACTCCAGCAAGTAAGGAAACATCTGGATGAGGGCAAGGAAGGGGATTTCAACATAGATGAGTTTGGTACATTGCAGTTTAAAGACTGTTTAAAGGCCACCTTTGTATCACAAAATGCTCTGGTCAAGTATGATATTTTAAAGGAAAAAGCTCATCGTACTCTATACACTATACATCCTGGTGAGATCAAAATATATTAGGATTTGAAAAAGAGTTTCTAGTAAAAAAGAATGAGGGTTGATATTGCTTAGTATGTGGACTCCTATAGGGTTTGCCAATAAGTTAACACAGAGCATAAGCATCCAGTGGGTTGTTGCAGCCTTTGGAGGTTCCAGTGTGGTCATGGGATGATATCTCCATGTATTTTATCGTTAGTTTAACTGGCATGCAGCGAGGGAATGATACTATTTGGGTTGTGGTGGATAGGTTTAGCAAGTCTGCGCACTTTATACCCATCCACACAACAAATACGGCAAGCGATTTGGCTCCTATCTATGTGCGAGAGATAGTGCGATTACACGGTGTGCCTAAGACTATTATTTCATATCATGATACAAAGTTTGTCTCAAAGTTTTGGGAGAGCTCGCGGAGTGCTTTGGACACACAACTTTGTCTTAACACTATGTTTCACCCTCAGATAGATGGCCAGTCTGAGCTCACTATTTTGACACTAAAGGACATGCTTAGCTCCCATGTCTTGTCGTGGAAAGGGAGTTGGGAGGATTACTTGGCTCTAGTAGAGTTCACCTACAACAACAGCTATCATGCCAGCATTCGAGTTACACTGTTTAATGTCCTGTATAGATGAAGGTGTAGGTCACCATTGTGCTGGGATGTAGCTAGTGTGAGGGCAGTTTTTGGTCCTGATTGGGTTCATCGACTATTGACAGAGTAGCAGAGATTACATAGAATCTACTTGCTACTCAAAGCCGACAAAAGAGTTACGCTGATGTGAGGAGGTGGGAGTTGGAGTTTGAAGTAGGGGATCAGGTGTCCTTGAGAGTGTCTCCCACAAAAGGCATTGTGTGCTTTGGTACCAATGGAAAGCTTAGCCCGAGATACGTTGGACCATTCTCGGTCGTGGCATGAATTGGGAAGTTGGCTTATCGCTTAGATCTTTCTGAGTCCATGCGTGGTATGCACAATGTATTCTATGTCTCTATGTTGAGGAAGTATCTTAGAGATCTAGAGCACGAATTACCACTAGATCCGTTGACCATTGAGCAAGACTTTAACTTCGAGTTCCGACAAGTGTGGATTATGAGTATTAAAGTATGCCAAGGTGCTTTGGATGCATTAGACCGAGCGAGAAGCAACTTGGAAGCTGGAGTCTGACATACGGAGAAGTATCTAGAGTTATTCGCTTTAGGTATGTTGTGTGGTTTAATTTTCCATTCATTTGTGTTTTTTGGTTAGAGTCATGAAGCATATAATTTGGGGTCGAATTCTATTACGGGGTAGAATATAATATTCCAAATAATTACCCTCTTGAGGATTTGTGTGTGAATAGAGAAAAGTGGACATGTAAAAAGGGGATCTATGGAATTTTAGAGGATAGGTTAGTTTTTTGGAGCAAGTCGTATTGAGAGTTAGAATCAAATTAAGATCTTTAAGTTATGATAAAAAGATCATGGGAGTAGTAGAGGACCCAAGCCCTAGCCACTATGTTTTCTTTGCCTTCACATTGCCGGTTTTCGCCCGAGAGCTAGCTAGCCATGCCTGCGTCACCGCGCGTGGGTTGGCAGATGTCATTTTCGGTCGTCCCGTATTGCAGACGTTGTCGCTGGCTGCCCAGCCTTGGCTCGTTAGCGCGCATCGCGTCATCCAACCGTCTCAGGCCGTCCGCCAGCACGCACGTGAGACAGATCAGCTACACGCCCTCATGTTGCTACTGCGGTGCCATTGGTCTTCAGACGGGAGCACTTCTCGATAGCGCTCAACTTCCACGCGTTGCCCACACCTAGGGGTGGAAAACGGTAACGGATAATTCGTTTTATCCGATATTCGTATCCGAGAAAACGCGAATGTGGTAAGCAAAAATCCGTATTCGAAAAAGTTCGTATTTGTATTCGAGAATATTCGTATCCGTATTTGAGAATATTCGTATTCGCATTCGTATTCGAGAATATTCGTATCCGTATTCGTATTCAAAACTATTCGATTCGTATTCGATCCGTTTCTAGAACCCATGAAAAATTCGTACAAATTTTGTGATTCAAAATTTGAATTTAGGTGGTTTAAAACCAGTAACCGGTCAAAAATTGGTGAAAAATTGGCAAAACCGCTAGGAATCCCGTTTTATCCGATATTCGTATCCGAGAAAATCCGTATTCAAAAATATCTGTATTCGTATTCGAGAATATTTGTATCCGTATTTGAGATTATTCGAATTCGTATTCGTATTCATTTTAAAAATATGGATTCGTATTCGTATTTGAGACTATTCGATCGTATCCGATCCGTTTCCACCCCTACCCACACCTAGACCGCCACACCTAAGTGCATCGTCCTTCCGCCGTTCGGTGCTTGACACGCGTCGAGCCACTGGTCGCACATTGCAAACTTCGTGCATAGTTGGCATCGTTACCTCGGTTGGTGGCCGATGTTGGACCCAAGGCAGTAGTGTGCCAAACTCGGGAAAAGATGAGAAAAAACAGGGAACATTGATAGGGTAAGTAACGGTGAAGAGGACAAGGGAAAAGCGAGAGATAGGTCGTGGTTCTACGAGTTCATCCTTTGGATAACCATCTAGTTTTTCCCTCTATTTATTTATTTTATTAGAGTTTAAGATCAAGGTTAGAGAGAGAGATAGCAAGCGTTCGTCGGGGGAAACAAATAGTAGATCGGTTTATTACATTGTACTGTTGTACTATGATTACGGGTAATGTATAGACGTAATTTGGGAATACCATCTACTAGAAAGTTTTGATAGCTTTCTATAGAATTTTTTATTCATGTCGATCGGATGAGTAAATTGTGAGATATAAATTTTGTAAGTCTCCTATCTATTAAATTTATCATGTTTTGGCAGCACGTATTAATCTGCAGATTAAAATAGAAGATAAAATAATTTGGAGATTTGATCTACATGAACATTATAGGTAATTTCTTAAAGTTTCGAGAAAGTCGAAGAATACAATTTTTATATAAATAGAATAGAAGTTATGAATTCTAGAAAACTGCTGTCCAGTACCGGGTTGTTGCTGAATACAGTCGTGGGAAAACATTAAGTTGACTAATTTAATGATAGAACTAAATTTTAGGAATTAGAGTGTGGTAGATAACTTTCTGTAGTTTCTGAAAATATCATAATTCAATATATTTGCATCAGTAGATTAAAAGATAATAAATTATTAATTCTGTTGTCCAGAAAATGACATATCTGTCATCTGAGTTAAAAACGGGGTTTAGATGAATTAATCTAAAGCTGTGATCAACTAGAAAGTTGTAAAAAAATTTGTATAAATTTTAGAACTGGAATGATTTGATATATTTTAATATAGGAATTGAATGTTATGTTAATTTTAGTACCAGGACAGCGGGGTTGACTGTTTGGTAAAGGATGAAATTGTGGATTTGGGGAGCATGTAGGAACGTTGTTAGACCAAAAATTTTAATCCAGAATTCTTTGTGATTTTATCACACTATTTCCTGAATCAGTAGATAGTGCCCACAGATACGTTGCTGAATCATTTCATACATTGCTTGAACCATATTAAACATTAATATTATATATCAGAGTTTAAATATGCCACATCGGGTGATTGTTTACATAGAGGCCGATCAAGCCAAATAGTTATAATATAAAAAGTGGAAGTGGAAGGAGTAAACCAAAAATTAGTACCTTGAATATCCACAAGCAAGCTATTGGGGTAAAAAGGAACGATAGATATTATCCAAGTCTGAATAATATATGCGCACAGAATCTCCACTAAGTCTGCTCATCTAGGAAAAAAGTTTGTGCTAGAACATCCTAATTCCCTTCATCTGCTCCTTCGTCTAGACTGAGCGTGTCATCATAGGCATAATAATCTTGCTCTCCTATTTCTAATTGTATCAAGTGAGTGTGAGAACAATCACTGTGCTCTGCGAGCCAACATACAGAACACAATTATATAGATGCATGGCTTATCAATGGATAGTTTGGGTTACTTTATTTGCTAAATACCTTGAAAATTTATAATAACTAGGAATTCCTGAGACTTAATAATTTTAACTAAAACATGTTTTTCTAAAGTTTGTGAAAGATTGCAACAGTAATAGCAGTACAGATGTCATCCACCATTACATGGTCTCTACACCTCATGCAAGTTTTTTAGCGTTACATCTACTTACTTCCATCACTGGGATCGACGTCCTAGGGCAACACAAATCAGGGCTTTTACTGCCCGACACCTTTTTCAATCCCACCCACAAGGTTTATGAAATAGAAATATATCGCCTATGACTGTGGGTACGGCTGTTCAAATAGTTTTCATTCTGTAGAGATTGTACACTTTACCTATAAGAGATAATTAGCTCGTTGCTCCACATGATTCCTTGGTCATGCAAATGAATAGATCATCATAGTAACCTTTCAAATTACCTCGCTCCTTTGTCATCTCACCCATATGGGCTTCTCCCACACATAGTGGGTCCTATAAATTGTGCGGAATGTTCACCACAATGAATAGTGCAACTAGACTACAGCATTTCACAATGACTAGTGCAGTTGGTAGACATCACCCTCCCTTGTTTTCCTATTCAAGCTGGAACACTTCCTGCACTTACACTACCTCACTCCCCCACTAGTGAGATGGCTCCAAGGTCCGATAAATTTACTAAGCTAAGTTGTACTTTACATACTTGTAGTTGTATTGTTTTACATTAGGAGATCATGACAAGATTCAGTATTTAGGGTTACCTAAACTGTTCTACCCCAAGCCACACATTCTTGTGCATGCACTACACCAACCCCTTTTACCATTCACCTAGATAAATAAGCACGTTGGGGATTTGGGGAACACAAAATAATCATGTTACATCATATCAGCCACTTTCCCAATGGGCTGCCTAGAATAAATTGTCATGATCGAAAATGATGCTTAGGGTAGTTTGGCGCCCCCGAGTATCTAAGTTGACTAATGATGAAGGAGACCAAACCATTTGAAGTTTAGGTTTTGAATAAACCCTAAAAAAATAAATGGGAGAAATAATATCTCTCACTAACAGGTGGGACCCACTAGGATTTTAAATTTCTATTCCATTTATTTTTCTTTTGAAAATGCTACTATGTATGACAGGTGGGGCCTACCGATTTTTAATTTCTTTTTGAATAATCTATTATTTGGAAAATGTTTCTGTGACTGACAGGTAGGGCCAATTACTGTGCAAACAATGTTTTGGTCCCATATGTCAGTGGCTCATAAGCTTTCATTTGTTTTTAACAAGTTTTTAAATAGTGGCGATGACACGCGACGTGGCACAGGGGCGCGAGTAATGGCAACGGTGCACGGCGTTGCGTGGGAGTAGTAGTGCTCAGGTACAGCCAAGCATGACGCGATAGTGCTGAGTGGGCGTGATGTCCGTGGCTGCATGATGCAATGTGGCCCGGGCTCTTCGACAGAGAGGAAGGGAGGGAAAGGGGCCAGGATGGAAGAAAAAGGGGTGCACGCACAAGACAAGGTGGGGGCACGCACAAAGCTACAGTGCATAGGAGCCTATGTGGCATGAAAGGGCATGCATGGCACGATGTCGCCTTACCTGGGGCGTGCGTTGGTGCACTGGGATGGCTTGGCTTGGGCCAAGCTAGGCTAAGCCAAGGGCCCAATGGGCCAGAGAAAATTGGGCCCAGGCCCAGGGGGCTAGACCCACTTCAATTTCCTTTTTAATTTCAATTTTTGGAATTTTTGTAGTTTGAATTGCTAATTTGATTTGTAATTCAAGTTTAAAGCCAATTTGCAATTGAATTTGGATTGATTTTGCCTTGAACTTAATTTCCTATAATCTTTTTTGGACTTGTTGGATGGCAAGGTGACATGACCTCCAGTTGGTTTCCTATTTCAATACAACTGACATTGATTTTTTATTAGATTTTCAATAATGAATTAGGGTTTTAAATTTAGGTTTTAGTTTATACCATGGCTAAATGAACTATGGTTTAGGTTGCAATGAATTTATTTGACCATGATTCAGTCCTCTCCAATGCTAATTTTTTGTACTTGGTCATTACCCTTTTGTGCTTTAAGGTTTTGATTAAAACCTTATTCAAGTTTTTGTTGGTTTTGAATTTGCAAATAGTTCTGAATCCTTGGATTCATTGCATTTTAATCATGGCTTCCTTTCTACTTTATTTTATGATTCTCAAGTTCATATTTTATTTTGGATTTTGGGCTCAGTCTTTGTTTTTAATTTGCTAATGCTTGACTTCAAATTTTTAGCTTTGCAACTGGCTCTAGGTCTAGCAGGTACAAATCCTCCTGCCCTAGTTCCTAGATCATCTTTTTAGATTCATATCATAATTTAATCTAGTTTTCTTATTACTTGCATGTTATTATCTAACTTTTTATTTCTACGAATTTTTATTCATTAGGAATTTCAATCATAAACTACGAAAACCCAAATGCCACAAGATGCAATTCAAAAGGTTTTAAATCTTACATCCCAGCCTTCTTTCTTTCTTTTCTTCCTTCTCTCTTCTATTCTTTCTCTACCTCCTCTCATCTCTGGATGGTGCCATAGGCTAGCAGCGCGGCACTAAACAACACAGCAGTGGCAAAGCACGCAGCGGCAACAGCATGCAGCGGTGGCATCATGCATGGCAGGCTATTGCCATGCTGGTGTCGCTGGCAATGGCAGCAACACCAACGTGGCAATAGAAGTGTAGCTAGCGATAGCAGCAACAACACATAGGCGGAAGAGCAGTTAGCGACGACACAACGGCAGGTATCTAGTGGCAGGAGGGAACAACCAGCACAGCAGCAACAATGCAACAATGGCAGCGCCCAGCAATGGCTCACCCCGGCAGTGGCAATTGCAGCTCGTGGCAATGGTGCACAGCAATAACTCCCACGTGGCAGATGCATCGTTGCAGCAGACCCAACAATGGTAGCAGCCGGTGCACAGTGGTGGCTATGGTTAGGGTTATGCAACTCTTACTACTGCAAAAAAGGTCATCACAGACGGTTCAAAAATATCATTATAGATGGTTTCATGAGCCATCTAATTTTATGAGTTAGTAATGACGTGAGGTCATCACTGACAGTTTTTGAACCGTCTGTGATATATATTGTCACAGACAATTACTAACTCATAACTGTTTGTGATAGTTAACTATCACAGACAGTTTGTATTAGAAATCGTCTGTGATATCTGATGTATCACAGATGGTTTTAACAATAAACTATCTATGATAGTCAAATATCATAGACGATTTATAGTTAAAACCATCTATGATATATCAGATATTACAGATAGTTTCTACTACAAATTGTCTATGATAGTCAACTATCATAGACAGTTATGTGTTAATAACCATCTTTGATATTCTTTTATATTTCTAAATCAAATTGTCTATGATAGTCAACTATCATAGACAGTTATGTGTTAATAACCATCTTTGATATTCTTTGATATTTCTAAATCTATTTTTGTCTGTTGGTTAGCCTCGGGAAATACTAGCCATATCCTCTGAAACAAGCAGAAATACAACAAATACATGTATACATGCAATTCATATTCATTTTAGAAACAAGAATATCTATTTCACAAATCAATTAACTCAAATAACACATATATACAATTAAGTTCAATCTTATCCCAATCAAGTTCATTTTACATTGTGGAACTCCCCATCTTTTTTATGACCCGAGACATCAAGAAGTACGCACATAGTCCTCGAATTTTTTGGAGATCGGCCTCTTCCAACATAGCTATAGTGATGGTCGCAACCTGTCGGTAGAAAGATCAATGTCATATATACATATAAATTGATAAGTATAAAATAATTATTGCAATATTGACAAACCTAAGGATGATTGGTCTTCACAGTACTGAGTAGTCACATGTTATGGCAAACATAGTATCCACAGGTGTTGCCCAACGGCTACTGTGGCATTGCAAAAATAGAATTGTTAGTTCGAGAGGCATTACTACGAAGTGTTATATAGGATTAATGCGTTCTAGCGAATACCGGGAAATTTAGACCGTGTCCTAGGTCATTGATCACTCACTTGGATTTTCATACAGCAACAGCATACTCGGCGAATGACCTACGTGATTCCAAAAAGTTAGCCTTAGTTATTGTGAAGGAAGGAAAAACTACAATAGAGTTATCTATGGAGGAAATATATTTACCTGTTGATTAATTGTTGGATAACTGTGAAGTTGATTTTGGTCCTCTTTAGGGATTCAAGGTATATTGTCTTGTTCCATTTGGTATAATTACAATTAAATTCAGAAGAACCTACACAGGTATATTGTCATGGTCATTAAACCAAAGTTCGTGTTGCTTATAAAATACAAATCAACAAGTATAGCCACTAGTGCAGCACTTACCCCTGGTTGTAGGGCATACTTATCAATTCCTTGTTGCGGTGAGCCACCAATGCCATCGTCGTGTAATTCTCGATGAAGGATGCATTCTCCTTGATGATATTCATGGATACTATGTGTGGGTCAAGGAAACCTACTGGTGATTTCGTTAATCTAGATCCAGTCACCATGTATCTATGTACATATACAAAAGCAAGGAGTTATATATGACATTTATTGGTATTACATGAATGTAGACTGTAATTGTACTCACTTATAGTGTCCAGCATCGAATAAGTGGGGTGTGGAGGTCACTGAAGGCATAGTCATGAATCTTGTACTAAAGATGATGTGGCCTGAACTTGACGTTGAAACCCAAGCACTGTTGTCCATCCAGCTTGTCGGCCTATTCCATTTACCATGCATGCAATCTCTGGCAAGCCAATCCTAATGTTTCGAGGCGCTCTATCAGGACGATAAACAGCTCTCCTAGCACGAATTTTGGGCCAATGGCAAGTAGGGGATATCATCGATCTTCTTCAGTTTGCCCTTACCACCTTGTTGTTTAGAGGTCGACTTCACAGTAGTCGACCAGGCATGAGATGTAGATGCATGTGATTCACCGCGCCCTTGCCGTGTCGGTGTAGGTAGCTCCGGTGCAGATGGCTCCTGTAGACTTGGCACCAGTACAGGATTTTTCCGTGAAGTTGACACTGGTGCAGGAGCCTCCAGGCAGATGTTCCTCTTAGGCCACTGGATGAATGTTCTAATGGCTTGCCCTAGACTCATGCCCTCGTTGTTCGTGAGCATCTGCAGCAAAATGACCTCAAAGTTGGAATGAATACCATCAACATTCACTTTTGAGAATTCTAGTGCTATTGTTACACCATGCACCAAGGCCCTACCACCGAATGAATACGCCTAGCCCCAAGAAGTGTACAAGGCAACAGAGGCATATCTCACTTGGAGCTCACACTTCGTAGCCACCAAGATAATGACACAAAATTAGGTACCCCAACAGGCCTACCAATAGATCGAGCATTCTAGAGATACCAATTATTATGAGGAAGTTATCAACAGGAAATCTATGGTCACTTTCTGAGGTAGGGTTAAACGCGCAGCTACTCCGATGGTTGGGGCACTGGATAGCATAGGAGCGGCAGAGGCTTCTCACCATCGAATTGTTTCTTCATCCTACGGTATAGGTGAGCTCTTCGAAGGAACATATGATGACGTATATACATGATTTTACATGAGTGCTTCAGTCACACACTCTCGGTATCATCTAAACAATGAGTATAGGCTTTGGCCCCTTTTGTACTTTGGCTCGACAAGTTAGTAAGGGCACAATAATCATTTACGATGCAGAACAACAAGGAGCGTAAAATGAAGCTCTCTCGTTTGTACGTATCCTATATCTATACCCCTTCAATCCATAGTATTTTTAGATCTTCCACCAGTGATGCTAGATACACATCAATATCATTCCTAGGTTACTTCAGCCCTTGGATAAGTATCGACAACAAAATATACTTCCGCTTCATGCATAACCAAGGAGGAAGATTGTAGATACAGAGAGTCATGAGCCAAGTGTTATGTCAGCTGCTCATGTTACCGAAATGATTCATTTCATCCATACTCAATCCAAACCTTATATTCCATGGTTCTGCACCGAAATCTGTAAACCTCCTATTGATGTTTATCCACTGGCCAGAATCAGCAAGGTGTCTTAGCATTCATCCTTCTTACGCTCCTTTGAGTACCAACGCAACAGTTTTGCCTCCTTTGGATTTAGCAAAAAATCACTTCAAATGGGGAATTACAGGAAGATACCATGCCACCTTAGAAGGAGGTCCTTTCTTCACCTCAATTCCCTTGCCGTCATCAGATTGATTGTTACGCTTGTATCGGGATGCATTGCACATCGAACATGCATGCATATTTGTATACTCTTTACGGTAAAGGATACAGTTATTCGGACATACATTTATTCTTTCTACTTCTATTCCTAATGGAAAAAGAATCTTCTTGGCTTTGTAGGTGGTTTTGGGCAACTCATTTCTCTCCAGAAGCATATCCGCTAAGAGACCTAACAACTCCGTGAAACTCATGTCAGATGAACCATTGCTTGTCTTCAATTTTGACAGTTCAAGCACGGTTGACAATCTCATGTACTTTAACTTGTAGCACATGAACAAAGGTTTCTCCAATTCCTCCACAAGCCCCAAAATGTAACATAATCTCTCTCATCATAGTTCCCTTTTGAATCGCAAAGCATCTGATCTAGATTGTTATCATCTAGCCTATCCAAATCGAAACCATAATTGACATCATCTGGTGGTATATCGTTGACTTTGTCGGTGATGTCATTATTACTACCTTACTATGTAATCTGCTCTTCACCATGACTGGCCCAACATGCATACCCTTTTTGAAACCCCTTCGAATCAAGTGTGATTCGATTTGTGTTTGGTTCTTAAACATCTTCATATTCTTGCAGTTAATACATGGACATTACATATAGCCACCACCTTATTCAACATATCCTCCTCGTCGGCTCTTGCTAAAGTAGACACGCCGTTAATGTACTCTTCGCTCACATGGTTCTTAGCGTATATCCAACTTCAGTACTACGTTATACATATAACAACTTAGTATTAAATATTGAATTAATTAATTAGTATACTAGCAAGAATAATCAATCAAATTGAATTAAGTAGAAATAGAGTATGAATTGGCTAAACCCTAAACCATGCTGCATGTAAATAATCTTCTCTCTAACCAACTGAACATGTGATGTGACCACTGAACTATGAGCCTTAATATGACTAAACTAACCAATTGTCCTTATTCCAAAGAAAGTGGTTTCTTTTCAACGAGGTACTGGACTCCGTGACTAATAACTTTGCTTTTCATCTAAAAAATAACTTTGCTTCTGAAACTTAAAGGCAGTTCAAATAATTCTAGCGATTTCTGAATGATCAAAATGATTTTTGTTTCCTTTAACTCATCTTAAATACTTCATTCCAAAAAGATGCTATGTATGTTAATAACATGGTCTATAACAGACGCGATTGATAATTATTTTTAATTATATGTTATCAAAAATCATTAAAAGGATATACTAACTTGGAAATACTTTGATGATAAATATGTTAATATCATTTTTAATATGATAAACTAAAATATTTTTGTGTATATTATACAATTAGTGATCAAAATTTTCAAAGGTTGACTACTGTGTTCTAGAATATCATCTATTATGAAATAGAGGCTCCACCACTATTACATCTACCAGGAACTTAATAATTTGTACATTCATTCATGACTGCCTATTGACCTGTTGATCTACACAAGTGTTTTCATTAGCAGCCACGAAGGAAGTCCTAACAAGAGGCAGGCACGATGAATATTTCATCTAGGACTCATTTCCTTCTCTTCGAGAAGGGCTAGGAGTCTAGGAGGAAGAGACTAAAGGAGCAAATCCTTTTTGCCGCAGCAAATTTTTAGGATCTTGAATATACCATCCCTTGTCCTACCGGTATGTGGCACAAAGGATGATATATCTAGGGATCTATAAATTATAATTATCCCACATAATGACATAATATCAGGGATAATTTAGAAAACATCAAAACAAGAATAAAGAGTTTTATGAATAAGTCACAAACTTGTTGATCAATGTGAAAGACATTTATTCAAGAGATAAAATAACATATTATTCAATGATCATAAACATCGAAGTGATACAATCATCTCCATCATTGCCTCTAAGACGTATCACGAACAATCTCCTACATATATTAGAGTCAATTATGTAAGTATCTAATGCCCATAGCTCTTGTGTGTGCCTCATGCTTCGGCTGCAAAAGAGGCTTTGTCAACGGATCAGCAATATTTAAATCCGTGTACACTTTGCATATCTTCACATCACCTCTATCAACAGTCTCATGAATGAGGTGAAAATGATGAAGTATGTGCTTGGATTTTTGATGTGATTTAGACTCCTTGGCTTACGCAATGGCTCCACTATTATCACAATAGAGATCCATTGGACTAGAAGCACTAGGCACCACACCTAGTTCAGAGATGAACTTCGTTATCAAAACAGCCTCTTTTGCAGCTTCAGAAGCCACAATATACTCAGCTGGCATTGTAGAATCAGTAACCGTCTCTTGCTCACTTCTCCTCTATTAAGACAAAACACAAACATAGACTATGATTGAAAATCATCTTTGTCAGTTTAGAAGCTAGCATCAATGTAACCATTTACAACTAGCTTTTCCTCACCCCCCCATAAACAAGAAACGCATCCCTAGTCCTTCTCAAGTATTTCAGGATGTACTTTATAGCTCTCCAATGATCTTCATCTATATCTAACTGATATCTGCTCGTAACACTTAGAGCATATGATACATCTAGGCGTGTACAAAGTATGGCATACATGATAGACCTAATGGCAAAAGAATGTGAAATCTTACTCATCCGATCTTGCTTATTAGGTGTCGAAGGACACTGAGTCTTGCTAAGACTAATATCATGTGACATAGGCAAGACACTCTTTTTAGAATCCTGCATGTTGAACTGCTTTGATACTTTATCAACGTATGTATCTTGGCTTAATCCAACAAGCCTTTTAATTTTATCTGTATAAATCTTTATGCCCAAAATATATACTGCCTCTCCAAAGTCTTTCATAGATAAACTATTTCTTAATTAAGACTTGACAGATTCAAGCATAGGAATATCATTTCTGATTAATAATATGTTATCCACATATAGGACCAAAACACAAGGCTCTTCTTCATCCTTGATAAAGCCAAGCCCTTTCACTACCTTATCAAAATGAATGTTCCAACTTTGAGAAACTTGCTTCAGTCTATAGATAGATCTCTAAAGCTTTGCATATCTTTATAGTATTTTGGGGATCGAAAAAACCCTCAAGTTGTGTTATGTACACATCATCACTTAGGTTTCTATTTAGGAAAGCCATTTTGACATCCATCTACTGTATCTCATAATTGAAATATGCAGTAATAACTAGAATTATCCTTACAAACTTAAGCATAGTGACGGACGAGAAAGTTTCATCACAGTCAACACCTTGAATTTTTTGAAACACTTCACCACCAACTGTGCCTTATGGATATAAATATTTCCATCAATGTCTATTGTTTTATTAAAAAATCAGCTTACACTCAGTGGTTCCAAACTTGATTACCATACATGGATTGAATTTTGGATCTCATGGCTCCAAGCTATTTCTCAAAGTCCAAGCTCATCATTGCCTAACAATAAATTATCACATCAATACGTTATCGATAATTGATGTGGCTTTTCATACCAACGTGGGGCTGGTGCCTCTTCCATAGGTTCTACAACACCTTATACATTATGTAGAAGTTCAGTAGAAGTTGAAATATTTTATGATGGCTTTCGAATTTCTTCGAGTCTCACCATGCTCCCACTAATTCCTTTTGAGAGAAAATCTTTCTCCAAACTAATTCCTTTTGAGAGAAAATCTTTCTCCAAAAAGACATCATATCAGGAAATAAACACTTTGCTCTTATCCCTTTTATAAAAGTAATATCCTTTAGTTTTCTTAGGATACCCCACTAAAAAGCATTTATCAGATTTAGGTGGGAGCTCGTCAGACGTCAAACATTATACATATACTTAACATCCCCATATTTTGAGAAAAGACAGCCTGGAACACTTCCTAGTCCATATCTCACATGGTGTCTTCTCTATAGTTTTTGATGGAACCCTATTTAATGTAAACGTAGCTATTTCTAGAGTATACCTCTAAAAAGACAACAGCGGATCAGATTGACTCATCATGGACCGAACCATGTCTAACAATGTCTGATTCCATTGTTCAGACACACCATTCCATTGAAGCGTTTCTGGCATAGTTATGGAATAATTCCACATTGGTTTAGATAATCATCAAACTCATAGCTCAAATATTCACCTCCAGGATCTGATCATAGTGCTTTAATTGTCTTACCAAGTTTATTTTGTACCTCATTCTGAAATTCCTTGAACTTTTCAACAAATACAGACTTATGCCTCATTAGGTAGATGTAATCATATCTACTAAAGTCATTGGTAAAAGTTATGAAGTACTAAAAACCACCTCTGGCCGTTAAGCTCAATGGTCCACATACATCTGAATGTACTAAGGCCAACAAATCATTTGCCCTCTCACCTAGACCAGTTAAAGGTGTCTTAGTCATTTTTCCATGTAAACAAGATTCACATGTTTCAAATTATTCGAAATCAAATGAGTTTAGAAGACCATCTCTATAGAGCTTCACCATGCGCTTCCTATTTATGTGACCCAAATGATAATGTCAAATATAAGTAGGATTCAATTTATTAGGCCGAAGCCTCTTAGCATTAGTGTTATATGCAGCACATCCTCAAGATTTAAAACATATAATCAATTCATCAATGGAGCATGACCATAAAGCATATTGTCGTAGGGGTGGCCCCCACCTAAGCCCAGCAGGCCTGGTAGGAGATTATAAGGCCCAGAATAGGCCATGTGTAATGACATAACTGCCCCCAGAGGGGATAACCAGATGTAAGGGCATAACTGTAAAAGCACTCCTCATGTGTATATACATATGAGTACAAGCCATGGGGAGGACCCAGGCCATTACATTCATCTTCATCACTCTCCACTACCATCTCTCTCTCTGTTTGGTCTGTAGCCACAACAGTTGGCGCCGTCCGTGGGGAGGACGAGGACAAGCCTGAAGGCCGAAGAAGAAGGATGGCACCGAAAAAAGCTTCACCAGCGGCGGCGAAGGGAAAGAAGATGGCTGGGCCGGAGCGGCGCGTGAATACCAGGGCTTCGGCATCGGCCGCCGAAGGAGTCGGCGGCGGCGTAAGCGCAGTGGTCGCGGGCATCGACGCTCGCGCTACAACGACTGACCCCGCCAGCACCGCTACAACGACATCCAACCCCGTCGCGGGTACTGCAGCGACAGCCCCCGCCACCCACGCCGGCAGCGCGGATCAGACGGCCGGGGGTAACCGCAACGAACCACCCGGCGGATCTGGAGCTCGTGAGGCGATGGTCCCTGCACTGACCCGTCCGCTGGGCGTACCGGCGGACCCGACAGCACCTGTGGTTGAAAGCGCCCTACTAGCAGCCCTCAACGCGTTCCAGCGGGAACTAGGAGACCTTCGCAGAGCTGTCCGCGATATACAAGAGGCTCGGAGCCAGCAGGTCGCGCCAGTAATCGCGCCCGAGCCCGCGCCGGAGAAGGCGGACAGCCGCGAAGCCCCCACGTCCAGCCGCGTGCCGTTGAGGCGCGTAGATCCGGAGTCCCCGTTTTCGGCGGGGCTGCAGCAGGCGGCGTGGCCCGAAGACTTCAAGTTCCCTAGCGTCACCAACCCGTACAAAGGCGACACAGATCCTCGCAAGTTCGTGCGCGTGTACGAAACCGCGATCGAGGCCGCGGGCGGAGATGACACCACGAAGGCGAAGGGACTCCCCCTCGCGCTGCAAGGAGTGGCCCTCTCTTGGTTTTTTACCATAGAGCCGGGCTCCATCTACGCGTGGGAGCAACTTCGCGACCGCCTTCGAAGCAACTTCCAAGGAAACTATGTCGAGCGAGTCGATGCGGACCAGCTCTTCGCTGTGAAGCAAGGACCCTCGGAGAAGCTCCGGGACTACTTCCAGCGCTTCGCCAAGATTCGATGCCAGGTGAAAGACATTAATGAAACCACCGTCGTTAATGCAGCCATACAGGGCCTTCGTCCGGGCCCGATGGCCGAGTACAACGCGCGGAGGCCAATGAAGACAGTCGTCAAACTCTTCGACAAAATGGACGAGTATGCGCGGGCGGAGGAGGATGCGCGAAGATGCAGCATCACTGCCCTCGACCTCGTCCAGGGGGAGCGCCCATCGAAGCAGGGCCGCGGCCGAGAACCTCGCGGAGGCCCTCCCCGAGGCGGCGACACCGAGGTACAGGAAGGCTCTTCAAGGAGCGGGCGTAAGCCTCGGCGTCGCTAGCGCAGGACACAGGCGGCCCATCATGTCCGCGACACCGAGGGCACCCACCGAGGACCCGACCCCGCCTCACGGAGGGGAGACCGGGGGTCGGAAGGCGGACTCGATTACGGCGGCCAACCCCAAGCAGAACAAGAGCTCCTGCACTATGGCAAGTGGTGCGAGGTGCACGGCTACGGCGATCATTACACAAGGGCATGTGCTGCAGTCATGGAGCTGCGGGGGGTGACGGCCGGGTCTCGGGCTCCGCCCCCAATGGAGGGCGCGCAGCATCGCACCGTCAACGTCGTCACCGGAGGCTCCTCCTTAAAAGCTCCCGGGAAGCAGCCGCAACTGTGGATGCCGCCCCGCAACATCACCTTCGACTTGAACGACGCCCGAGGTGTGGAGTACCCTCACCAAGACCCCCTAGTCATCCAGGCCCACATAGCACGTTGTGACGTCAGGCGCGTCCTTGTTGACGGGGGAAGCTCCGCGAATATCTTGTTCGCAGAGGCCCTCGACCGTATGGGGATCCCACGAAGCCAGCTAGAGCAGCCAGGAGCTCCACTTCAAGGTTTCGGGGGTCAACCGCTGCAGGCCTTGGGGCACGTGTCCCTTCTGGTCACTTTCCGTCAGGAGGGCAACAAGGGTAACATCCGGACCGAGCATGTCGTCTTCGACGTCGTCGATATCTCGCATTCCTACAATGCCATACTGGGTCAGCCCGCCATCAACTCTTTCGAGGCGATCCCACACTACGCGTTTTTGTGTGTGAAGCTCCCGGGCCCGGAGGGTGTTATCACCGTCTTCGGCGATCAGGACCTGGCCAGACGGGCCGAGGTCGGCAGCCGCGTTCCCGGATGGACACCCAAGCCTCGGCCCGAGGGCGGAGTCAAGAAGGTGCCACTCCAAGCGGAGGGGCAGTTTGTGTCCATCGGTGAGGGGCTCCCACCAGGGGTCGAACGGGATCTGCTCCGAGTGCTTCAGAACAACGTTGACATTTTCGCATGGTCCCCGGAGGACATCAAGGGCGTAGATCGAGCAGTAATCGAGCATCGCTTGGCGGTCCGCCCCGACGCCAAGCCGGTCAAGCAAAGGCTTCGGCGTATGTCAATGGATCGGCAGCAGGCGGCCAAAACCGAGGTCGCGAAGCTTCTTCGTGCTGGGGTCATCCGCGAGGTCCACCACCCAGAGTGGCTCGCTAACCCGGTGCTAGTCAAAAAGGCCAGCGGGGCCTGGCGCATGTGCATCGACTTCACAGCACTCAACAAGGCGTGCCCGAAGGACAATTACCCCTTGCCGCGCATCGATTAGTTGGTCGACGCCACTGCGGGGTGCGAACTCATGAGTTTCCTGGACGCCTATTCTGGCTATCACCAGGTATACATGGCCGAAGACGACGAAGAGAAGACCAGTTTCATCACACCACTTGGGACGTTCTGCTTCGTCAGAATGCCCTTTGGCCTGAAGAACGCCGGCGCTACCTTCACCCGCCTCGTCGCTATTGCCCTGGCCGCCCAGCTCGGGAGGAACGTCGAGGCTTATGTCGATGACGTGGTGGTCAAAACTCGGCAGCTTGCTCTGCATGGCCGGGACCTCCAGGAGACCTTCTACAACCTCCGGAAGGCGGGCATCAAGCTCAACCCCGACAAATGTGTCTTCGGGGTGCAGGCGGGCAAGCTCCTGGGTTTCCTCGTCTCCGGACGGGGCATCCAGGCGAGCCCCGACAAAGTAGACGCCATCCTGGGTATGGAGCCTCCCAAGACTACGCGGGAGGTCCAGAGGCTGGCGGGCCGCATGGCAGCACTAAGCCGCTTCCTATCCAGGGCGGCGGAACGGGGCTTGCCATTTTTCAAGACGCTCCGCGGGTGCGATGGATTTCGTTGGGACGAAGATTGCGCGAAGGCCTTCAACGAGCTCAAGGAGCACCTGGGCAGCCTCCCCACGCTGGTCGCCCCAGCACCAGAGGCTCCCCTCCTGCTCTATCTGGCCGCGTCAGCCACCGCGGTCAGCGCCGTCCTCGTCTTAGAGGAAGGCGCCATGCAGCGGCCCGTCTACTTTGTCTCCGAAGCCCTCCAAGGTGCCAAGACAAGATACACGGAACTTGAGAAGCTCGCCTACGCGCTGGTCATGGCCTCCAGGAAGCTTCGGCATTATTTCCTGGCCCACCCGATCACAGTGCCTTCCTCGTTCCCCTGGCAGAGATGCTACACAATAAGGAGTCCACAGGGCGCATCGGCAAATGGGCTGCCGAGCTCGCTCCCTTCTCCTTGACGTATGCTTCGCGAACGGCAATCAAATCCCAAGTCCTTGCGGATTTTCTCGCCGAATGGACCCCGCCGGCCCAACTCGTCCAGACGCGCGATGACCCCGTCTGGACACTCATGATCGACGGCGCTTACGGCGTCGCTGGCGCAGGCGTAGGGGCGGTGGTCGTCACGCCCGAGGGGCAGCGTTTGTTATACTCGGCGCGCCTTGCCTTCCCCGCCACCAACAACACGGCTGAATACGAGGCGCTGCTCTTCGGCCTGGCGAAGCTCAAGGCAGTTGGCGCGAGACGGGTGCTAGTCCGCACCGACTCGCGCTTGGTGGCTGGTCATGTGGACAAGTCATATCAAGCCAAGGACCCTGAGTTGGCCAAGTACCTCGCGGCCGTGAGGGCGAGGGAAAGGCACTTTTTGGGCGTCACCGTCAAGGCCATCCCCCGCGCGGAGAATGAGTAGGCCGACCCCTCACTAAGGCGGCCAGCCAGCAACTGCCCCCCTGAGGGGGCGTTTTACGAGATACTAGCGCAGGCGGCCATCGCGCAAGACAACCGGGACGCGGCACTCGTCCACCGCATCGACCGGCCAGGTGATTGGCGAGAGCCCATCTTCAATTTCTTGCAAGGCATCGCCAAGCCCGACGACCCCGCCGAGCTTCGGCGCTTGCAGCACCGCGCAAGGTCCTTCCAGGTGTTCGAAGGGATACTCTACAAGAGGGGGGTTTGCGCACCGCTCCTGCGCTACTTCTCAACGGAAGGGGGAAAGGAGCTCCTGGCGGAGATCCACGCGGGCGTGTGCAGATCCCACCTGGCGCCGAGGTCGTTGGTCGGCAAGGCGTTCAGGCAAGGCTTTTACTGGCCAACCGCCACCACCGACGCCCAGGACCTCGTCCGTCGGTGCCAAGGGTGCCAGTGGATGGCGCGCATCGTCCGCAGGCCCCCGACGAGCCTCAACCCCATTCCCCCGGTGTGGCCACTGGCACGCTGGGGCCTCGACATAGTAGGACCACTTGCCCGAGCTCCAGGGGACCTCCGGTTCGTGGTAGTCACGCTGGAGTATTTCTCCAGATGGCTGGAAGCGGTTGCCCTGGCCAAAATAACTTCTGCGGCCATACAGCGCTTCCTATGGCAAAACATCATATGTCGCTTCGGCGTGCCCCGGGAGCTCACGGTCGACAATGGCCTGCAGTTCGACGCCACCCTTTTCAAAGACTATTGTGAAAGCATGGGCATCACCCTCCGATTCGCCTCGGTAGGGCATCCCCAGTCCAACGGGGCGGTCGAACGGGCGAATGGCGCCATCTCCGCCGCCATCAAAAAGCGCCTAGTCGGATTGCCGAAGGGCAAGTGGCCAAGCGAGCTTCACAGTGTTTTGTGGTCGCTTCGCACAACGGTAACGCGCCCGACGGGATTTACGCCGTTCAGGCTCCTTTTCGGCGATGAGGCGGTGACGCCCGAGGAAATCAAGGCCGGCTCGCGGAGGGTCCTCGTCCAAGCACCCGAAGAGGAGCGCCGTGTGTCCTTGGACCTCCTCGACGGGATACGGGCAGATGCAGCCCACCATGTTGAGAAGTACGCGCGACAGACAATACGTGCTCGGGACCGCTCTATATGCCCGCGGGGGTTCAAGCCTGGGGATCTAGTTCTCAGAGTAGCGCTCCAGGCGGAGACCGTTGGCAAGCTGGAGTCCAAGTGGGAAGGCCCGTACATCGTGATGGAGGCATTGCCGAAGGGGGCGTACCACCTCGCCACGCTCGAAGGACAAGCCCTCCGGCACACATGGAACGCGGACAGGTTGCGGCGGTACTACGCCTAGAAGCAGGACAGCAAGCGTAGAGCCACCAGCCCTTTGTTATGCGATGCTCGCCCGCGCAAACGGGAGTTCAATAAAGGTTGCTGTTCCCAGAGCATCCCTAGTCCGCGCTGAGCAGAACAAAGTCCACGGACTTTAAATAAGATGTAGCGTCGAGGTCTGCCTCCGCACGCGCGAGTCTCCGAACTATAAAGTAAGACGTAGCGTCGAGGTCCGCCTCCGCACGCACTAGTCCACGGACTCTAAATAAGACGTAGCGTCGAGCCTAGCTCCGCACGCGCGAGTCTCCGGACTATAAAGTAAGACGTAGCGTCGAGGTCCGCCTCCGCACGCATTAGTCCACGGACTTTAAATAAGCCGTAGCGTCGAGGTTTGCCTCCGCACGCGCGAGTCTACGGACTATAAATAAGACGTAGCGTCGAGCCTAGCTCCGCACGCGACAGTCTACGGACTATAAATAAGACGTAGCGTCGAGCCTAGCTCCGCACGCACTAGTCCACGGACTTTAAATAAGATGTAGCGTCGAGGTCCGCCTCCGCACGCACTCTACGGAGTATAAATAAGACGCAGTGGGGGGACGCCTCCGCGCGCACTCTACGGAGTATAAATAAGACGTAGCGTTGAGCTTAGCTTCCGCACGCACCAGTCCACGGACTATAAATAAGACGTAGCGTCGAGCCTAGCTCCGCACGCACTAGTCTACGGACTTTAAATAAGACGTAGCGTCGAGCTCAGCTTCCGCACGCGCGAGTCTCCGGACTATAAAGGAAGTCGTAGCGTCGAGGTCCGCCTCCGCACGCACCAGTCTACGGACTTTAAATAAGACGTAGCGTTGAGGTCCGCCTCCGCACGCGCGAGTCTCCGGACTATAAAGGAAGTCGTAGCGTCGAGGTCTGCCTCCGCACGCACCAGTCTACGGACTTTAAATAGGACGTAGCGTTGAGGTCCGCCTCCGCACGCGCGAGTCTCCGGACTATAAAGGAAGTCGTAGCGTCGAGGTCCGCCTCCACACGCACCAGTCTACGGACTTTAAATAGGACGTAGCGTTGAGGTCCGCCTCCGCACGCGCGAGTCTCCGGACTATAAAGAAAGTCGTAGCGTCGAGGTCCGCCTTCGCACGCACCAGTCTACGGACTTTAAATAAGCCGTAGCGTTGAGGTCCGCCTCCGCACGCGCAAGTCTCCGGACTTTGAATAAGACGCGGATGCCCTCCCTGCGCGCTCTACGGAGTATAAACAAGGTTCGGAGGTCTTCTCCCCTTCGCGTTCGGCGGCAGGTAGCGCCAAGAATAAGGTACTACTCGGATTCATTGCAAAAGCAAAGGGGTTACATGGTTACAAGCGTAAGAACCAGTACATCATCCCCCTGCCCTACCCGATCAACCGCTCAGCCTTGGCGCGGTGCGGACGAACCCGTGCCGCCATCGCCGCGACGCTGAAGGACCCTTTCGAGCCACTGGAGGAGGTCCCCCTCCCCATGCAGCGTTTGCTGCACGGCGACCCTCGCTGCACCTTCCCCAAAGCCGCCCCAGATCCGTTGATGAAAGTTCTGCAGGCTAGGCCCGATGGAGCGGATGGCGTCCGACAGGACCTCTGGTCGGTCGGGAAGATCCAGTTGAGGATTTGCTAGCTCATGGGTATGTCTACACCCACGAGTGTGAAGCAGGGCGAGGGCGAAGCACGCACCAACGTAGCCGCAGTGCTCGCCAAACCTTCTGGCGCCACGAAGAGCAACGCCGGCCCCCTCCTCAATCAGCCCGAGCGTCTCCAAGAGGGCCTCCGGCCCGTGCGTAGTGTCTGGCACTCTGATGCACAAATCTCGGAGGGCCTGGTTCAAAGACTCCATGGCCCACCACGCCGACGTGGACGCATTTTCCAGGGCGCGGCTATTCTCAGCAGCAGACTCCACCAGCTGGGCGTTCTTCCTTTCCAGGACGGCGATCTGCTACATGAAGGCGGCACGCTCCTCAGCCGCGGCACACTTGGCTTCCGTGGCCTCGAGTTCCGCGGCCGCCATGGCGCCCTCCAGCGCGCGAAGTTCTTCATCCTTCGCGGCGAGGGCATTGCTTGCTTCACGAAGGCTGGCTTCCAGAGCCCTCCGCTCCCGAACGCGTGCCTCGTCAAAGGACCGGCTGAGGGCAAGTGTCCGGCAAAAATAACAAATCAGCAGGCGTCTAGCAGTACCTTACAAAGCGGAAGCGCACATATTTACCCTCATCTCGGAGGCCTGCAGCGCGAGCGCTAGGAGGTCCCCCTCGCATGACGACAACATCTCTCGATCGAGGCCGTTGTCGGCCCGCTCTGCGGCTGCGGTGAGGTCGCAAAATATCTCCGAGCGAGGGAGGAAGTCCGAGCGAGCGAGCCCCGACCCCAACGCGCCAGGATTTGCCGAGGCCACCGCCACATCAACAACGGCGGACACCTGCGGGGCACCCTGCACAAGGCTTCCGACTTCGCGCATACCTCCGCTGCTCGATCCTTCGCCGCGTCCGGGAGACATCGTCTCGTCTGATGTTGGCAGAATGAGCGAGCAGATCGGAGAAAGTCTTGCGAAGTCAAGTGAAGAAAGGGACTCACGCCTACCTCCTGCGCCCCTCGTCGCGGTAGGAAGTGGCGCTGGTTCGACCACCCAGGGGGAGGCGGGCGCCTCGACGGTCGGGGAGAAGGTCCTCTCGGCCGCGCCAGACGCCATAATCCCGCGGCAAGGCCCCGCAACGGCGTATCGACCCCTCGCTGGCGGCGGGGACTGAGTCCGAGGGCGTTTCGCCTGCGGTGGCATAGGCGATTCTTCCACGGCAGCACCAGCTCCGGTTACCGTCGCCCCCACGGTTTCCTCTGTAGGGGGCGCGCCCTCATCTGCTGCTGCGGTTGATAACGCACCTTCAACCGTGGTTTTCTCGCCAGGAACGACGCCACCCCCCGGATTGACGAGTTCCAACTCAGCGATGGCCGTGAGCCCGAGCACGGGCTCGTGGGCGTCGGCAGAAGGTGCCGGGGGATCCGAGGCGACGCGCCCTTCCGAAGCAGTATGGCCAGGCCCACCGCCGGTCGCACGCCCCGTCTCAGCTGCGCTAGCCGCCGGGGGGGCTACCGGGTCGCATACGGCAGCCGGGGAACGAGCCCGGCGTCGTGAAGATAACACCCCCATAGGGCTATCGCCATCCTGAGCGCCCGGAGTCCTAGCGGGAAGCTCTTCCGGCACCGCGCGCTCGGGCACGGTAATGCCCACAGCCTCGCAGGTGCGGTTTACCCGCCCCTGCTTAGCCGCCTTGACTGCGGCCTCCCGAGCCTGGTGCTCCTTAAGCGTGTACGGGCCGAGGAGCGCCGCAACCGCGCGCTCCGCATCTTCTAGCCGAGACACTGCGCAGGAGATCACGTCAGTCAGGCGGAAACCAAACAGACACAACGGCGCGCGTAAAGCGTGCTGGGCGACTTACAAGGAGCGGAGGGCGGAAGCAGGCGAGATACGGATGGATCAAACCCGTCCTCGCGGGGGCCGTTCTGTCCAACATACTTCCCCCGGGAGGAGAGTGGCGCCGCCCTATACATTGTGAACTCCTCGGCTAGGTCACGCACGCTCATTCGACGGGCGACACCGACAAGACTCTGTAGCTTTCGCGTGTCGTCGATCTCCACCTTCAGACTCGGCGTACTGTTAAACGAGATCGGCCCACCTCGGCACTGCATTCCGCTCTTGTTGGTCACGGTGTAATAGAACCACCGCCGAGTCCAGCCGGACGCCCATTGCCCCGACGAGGCTGGCACAGGGAACAACATCGCGCATGACGCCCGGAGCACGAAGTCCACACCGCCGAAGTTGGACATCGCCCCGTTAACCTTTCTGGGTCGACACTGTGCGTCGTGCAGGGTGGCGAATAAGCTCGCGCTGGGACGCCACCCCTCTGTTCGCATCGCCCACGTGAAGACAGCTAGGCGGAATATCGCGTGGGGCATCAACTGGGCTAGCTCCAACGTGCAGGGCATTCGAAGGCCGGCGTCGAAGAACGCGACAAAAACGATCGCCTCCATTGCCCCGGGCTTCAGCTCCGTCTCGTCCCGGCGGGGTAGGCGAGCCCCATTGCGATCCACGATCTTCCCCTCATCCACGAGTCGCTGCAGCATCCCTTCAGTCATGCGGCTCTTCTCCAGCACACGGGAGCAGCAGCCTCCCGAGTGCTCCATGGCGTTCCACCACTTGTTGGCACGCGAGCTCCCCCGCGGCACCAGTTTGTACTCCTCGGAAGGATGGGACACCTCGCCCTGGCTAGGCAAGGAACCGCTGCGGGGATGGTAGGCGGCGTCGTCGTGGCTAGCCATCGCTCTTCGCGACAAGGGAAGAAGAAGCAGGGAAAGGAGCAACTGGCGCGACAATTAGCACGGGTGGAAGCAAGGCGGCAGATCAAAAAGCCAAGCAAGAAAGGGTGCCTCCACCTCAACACTAGCACCTTATAAAGGCCGCTCGCCTGTCACACGGCTCAACGCACAGATAGATCAAATTCGCAGCGATTCGGCTGCCCAAGATTTGGAAAGAAGAACCGCCGGGGCCTAGAGGGCCGCGCCGGGTAGGTGGCCAAGCAGCACACAACGCCCCCACGCCTTCAACACGCGTCCAACTTCTCGGGAGACGAGGCGAACGGCCGCGGTCACGCAACCGCCCACATCCCACGACGCACCAGTCGTGAGTCGCCACGTGTCCCACCTGCAGAATGGCAGACTCCACGACGCGACAGCCTGACTTCTGCCAGGCCAGGCGTCGGCGTGACTCCAGCCGCAATTAAAAGCGCACTACCAGACTGCAAGGTCACAACAGCCCCGGAGCGCAACCATACCGGCGCCAAGCTCCAATCTCAGCGCGGGGACGGAGCGCGCGCGCGTCTACTTCGAGCTAGGCGCCAGCCTCCGCTGCCACCCGTTCGAAGGGTAGGGAACGGAGCGCGCGCGCGTCTACTTCGAGCTAGGCACCAGCATCCGCTGCCACCCGTTCGAAGGGTAGGGGACGGAGCGCGCGCGCGTCTACTTCGAGCTAGGCGCCAGCATCCGCTGCCACCCGTTCGAAGGGTAGGGGACGGAGCGCGCGCGTCTACTTCGAGCTAGGTGCAGCCTCCGCTGCCAGACGGAGCGCGCGTGCGAATACTTCGAGCTAGGCGCCAGCCTCCGCTGCCACCTGTTCGAGGGGTAGGGGACGGAGCGCGCGCACCTCGGCTTCGACTCGGGCGCCAGCCTCCGCTGCCACCCGTTCGAGGGGTAGGGGACGGAGCGAGCGCGCCTCGGCTTCGACTTAGGCGCCAGCCTCCGCTGCCACCCGTTCGATGGGTAGGGGACGGAGCGCGCGCGTCTGCTTCGAGCTAGGCGCCAGCCTCCGCTGCCACCCGTTCGATGGGTAGGGAACGGAGCGCGCGCGTCTACTTCGAGCTAGGCGCCAGCCTCCGCTGCCACCCGTTCGAAGGGTAGGGGACGGAGCGCGCGCGCGCCTCGGCTTTGACTTAGGCGCGAGCCTCCGCTGCCACCCGTTCGAAGGGTAGGGGACGGAGCGCGCGCGTCTACTTCGAGCTCGGCGCCAGCCTCCGCTGCCACCCGTTCAAAGGGTAGGGGATGGAGCGCGCGCGCGTCTACTTCGAGCTAGGCGCCAGCCTCCGCTGCCACCCGTTCGAAGGGTAGGGGATGGAGCGCGTGCGTCTACTTCGAGCTAGGCGCCAGCCTCCGCTGCCACCCGTTCGAAGGGTAGGAAACGGAGCGCGCGCGCGTCTACTTCGAGCTAGGCGCCAGCCTCCGCTGCCACCCATTCGAAGGGTAGGGGACGGAGCGCGCGCGCGTCTACGTCGAGCTGGGCGCCAGCCTCCGCTGCCACCCGTTCGAGGGGAAGGGGACGGAGCGCGCGCGCCTCGGCTTCGACTCAAGCGCCAGCCTCCACTGCCACCCATTCAAAGGGTAGGGGACGGAGCGCGCACACGTCTACTTCGAGCTAGGCGCCAGCCTCCGCTGCCACCCGTTCGAAGGGTAGGGGACGGAGCGCGCGCGTCTACTTCGAGCTAGGCGCCAGCCTCCGCTGCCACCCGTTCGAAGGGTAGGGGACGGAGCGCGCGCGTCTACTTCGAGCTAGGCGTCAGCCTCCGCTGCCACCCGTTCGAAGGGTAGGGGACGGAGCGCGCGCGCGTCTACGTCGAGCTAGGCGCCAGCCTCCGCTGCCACCCGTTCGAGGGGAAGGGGACGGAGCGCGTGCGCCTCGGCTTCGACTCGGGCGCCAGCCTTCGCTGCCACCCGTTCGGAGGATAGGGGACAGAGCGCGTGCGCCTACGACGGAGCGCGCGCGTCTGCTGCAATAAGGCACCTTCCATCCCAGACCTCAGGCTCCCCAGCCACAAGCTTGGCGAAATTCACAGGCTGCAGGGGACGGAGGGGGCCAAAGGACTCGGCAGCATGGCTTCGGCCCTGTGAAGCCCTTCACCATGAGAGGCTCCTGTCGTAGGGGTGGCCCCCACCTAAGCCCAGCAGGCCTGGTAGGAGATTATAAAGCCCAGAATAGGCCATGTGTAATGACATAACTGCCCCCAGAGGGGATAACCAGATGTAAGGGCATAACTGTAAAAGCACTCCTCATGTGTATATATATATGAGTACAAGCCATGGGGAGGACCTAGGCCATTACATTCATCTTCATCACTCTCCACTACCATCTCTCTCTCTGTTTGGTCTGTAGCCACAACACATATCATTCAAATAATTTGAACAATAATTGTTCTTTATTCTGAACTCATAGCATTTTACTCCCAAATATGAAGCAGAAATAATATTTGTTTGCTTAAGGCAGGAACATAATAACAATTATTCAATTCCAAAACTAATCCTAAGGATAAAGATAATGGTAAAGTGCAAACATCAAATGCAACAATTCTTGCTCCATTACCCACGTGAAGATTAACCTCACCTCTTGCTAAACTTCTACTCCTTATCAACCGCTACATCGAATTGCAAATATGAGCAATCAATCCAATATCAAATACCCAAGAACTAATATAAGAAGTAGCAAGATTTATTTCTATAATATTTATACTTGAAGTAGAAGTCTTACTTCCCTTATTGTTTTCCAGTCTACAAAGTACTTCTTGTAGTTCCTCTTCCAATGTCCAGTGCCTTAGCAATGGTAGCAAATAGTATCAGGTGCAACACCAATCTTGAGCTTCTAAAGCTTAGATTTGATACTCAAGATCTCATCTTGAATTTTGCCCGTGCCCTTTCTTTTACCTAAAGCCTTAGACTTCTTCTTTCTGAAGTTGGTAGTCTTCTGAACTATCATCACATGATTATAACTTTTCTTAATGCTCTCTTCTGCTGACTTGAGCATCTCATGCAACTTGGTCATTGACTTCTCCATGCCATTCGTATGAAAGTTCAAAATGACTTGTTGAAAGCTCGAACAGAGCAACTGGAGAATCACATCAGTAGGCAATTCTTGGCTGAGGGGAAAACCAAGCTTTTTCAAACCCTCAATGAAACCAATCATCTTAATTACATGAGGGCCGATTAGACTTCCTTTAGCTAATTTGCACGCAAACAATGATTTAGAGTTGTTGTACCTTTCACCCCTTACCTGGTTCTCAAATATGCCTTTAAGACCTGCAATCATATTGTAGGCACCCATATACACATATTGCTTCTGAAGCTCAGAGTTCATAGTGGCAAGCATTAGATAGCTAACTTTAAGTGAGTCATTGCAATGTTTCTCATATTCATTCTTTTGAGCATGAGTAGCATCTTCAGCTAGTTCATCTGGATATGGAGCCTCTATGCCATATTCCTTCTTTTCTTGCTTGAGAACAATTCTCAAGTTGTGATATTAGTCAATGAAGTTTGTTCCATTTAGTTTTCTTTCTCAAGAATAGACTGCAAGTTAAAACTGGGTGTGGAGGAAATACGTGTTGTCATTGTTTACAACACAAAAAGTATATGCAAAAATTCAGCACTATGTTTATGTGAAATCATTCATTAAACAATTTAACAAAACATATTTACACTATATGTTTAAAAACCATGTACCCTCTAATAACATATAGTGAGTCAAGATCCATATTTCACTAAGGCCTATTGAGTTTTGGTATCACTGCTAGAAACCTAACGACGTAGGTAAACAACCCATTGCTAATTACATCACATATAACTCTTATTTGTTGAGTAAAATCCATATGTTCCGATCTCAATACTATGCCCCTAGGCCCAAAACTATTTTGATAGCCTAATCAAGTTAAACCAATATTACGCATGAAGTGTCCAACACTTACCATGTCTTATTGAGATAATTAATAGCACCCTACTTTGGTAGACCTAATGATCAAAATCTTGATAGGTGCAACAATTAAAAGGGCATAAAGTTTTACTTAAATTTTTTTATGAGTTATACTATTCTATCATGTTAAAAATATCCAAGATAATAACATGAATAATTGAATAACAGGAACATAAAAACATTCACAGTTAAATCATATTAAACTGTGAGATAGTATGGCCCTTAGCACGGTAATCTCCATCACCACACTTCCTGTCCATCGAGCCATCAAGCTTGAGGTCACCACATTTATCTACTTAGCTATTACTCCTAACAGCTAACAATGAATTACATATGAAAATATCAAGCATTACAAGTTGACACGTAGGCTATTATACAATAATATGTAGCCCATGGCTATATCATGAGCATGACACGTAGGCTATGAAACACTCGTACATGCATTACATAATTAATGGGTCATACTATTTACACAACCCTGCAAAAATGAGTTATATACATATAATCCAATTCTATCACACAGTATAAAAACGGAACACCTATAATGCATAATACGATTACCTAGCACTACTACAAAAGAGGCTAAACTGGACGCTTATATCATAGACGGTTCCTAGGAACCGTCTGTACTGCAAGTATCACAGATGGTTCGTACTAATAACCATCTATGGTATTTTTACAGACAGTTTTTAATACAAACTGCCTGTGATAAAATAATTGTCACAGACAGTTTTTAATAAGAATCGTCTGTGAAGTATTACAGACGGTTCTAGATAAGAACCGTCTATGATAATGGCAGACATCACAGACGGTTCTTATTAAGAACCGTCTGTGAAGTATCACAGGCGGTTTGTATTAAAAACCGTCTGTGATATGTTTCCCACCTTGCAATCCCTCGAAATTTCATAATTTCCCGCCTAAGTCCGAGTAGGATTCAGTTGTGAGACACTTTCAATAAAATGGGCTTAACTTTTGCATACGGTGTCCGTTTTCGACGTTCTTGTACTCGTTGGAAAGCTAACGACGAGCCCAATCTAAAAAAATGACCTGCTTGTGCTAGTCACCCTCCAAAACCCCAAAACTCGGCCATCTTTGGAACTAAACCTACGTCTCAAGTTTTTGGTTTATGTTTTTGCCCTTTTTCTTGGTCTTCCCTTTGGAATTTGGATTTTGTGTCAACGGAAAAGTTGTAGATCTCATCAAAACCTTTCAAATGAGTATATATAAGCCATATATAACTTTGCTATTTTATATTTTGAGACTACTTGTTTATATTGCATCGGTATATAAAACTTATGCCCTAATTCACAGACGGTTCGTATATAGAACCGTCTGTGATATTTATTCATCATAGACGGTTCTAGCTACCAACCATCTGTGATAGAGAGTATCACAGACAGTTCTATGTAGAACCGTCTATGATATTCTGACCGCTGGGCCCGTCGATCCTCCTCAACCCAATCCTAGCCAATAAAAATCCACCAACCCTCACCCCACAGATCGTAGCTCCACCTCTCCGTCCCCGCGCCAAAAATTTTCAAACTCTCTCCTCTCCCTCCCCTATAAATAATAATAATAAACCAGCCTCTTTGCTGTTCTCCTCCTCTTTGCTATTCTCCTACTCCTTGCTGTTCTCCTCCTCGTTGCTGTCCTCCTCCTTGCTGTTCTCCTGCTCCTTGCTGTCGTCCTCCTCCTTGTTGTTCTCCTTCTCCTTGACTCTTACCATAATAGCCCGCACAAAGCAGACGATGCACAAGTCTACAGGAGGCAAGACACCACAGAAGCAACTAGCTCGTGCCAACCGTGTAGACGCTCAATCAACGCCGACGATGGTGGGCGTCAAAGACATCCAGCTCATGCGTTACATCAGGGGCGAGAAGGCCTAGGCATAGAGGATCTTTGCTTTTTCTCTGTTCTTGTTGTGCTAGCTAGATGGGTAACCTGCTCGTTATTTTGAGATATTGTAATGGTAGGCTCTAATCTTATTTCATTTCAACTAATTGATTTGCAAAATAGATGTTTTATGTTTGTGATGTTTTATGTTTGTGAAATAAATTGAGATGTGAATTGGATGTATACATGTACATGTTGATCTGCTTGTTTCAGAGGGCATGGCTAGCATTTCCTGAGGCTAGCTAATAAACAGAAATAGATTTAGGGGTAAAAGAGAATAGCACAGACGGTTTTTAACTAAAAACCGTCTGTGCTAGTTGATAATCACAGACGGTTCGAAAGCTGTCTGTGATGACCTCGTATCATTACTGACCCATAAATTCAGACGTCTCACAAAACCATCTGTGATGACTTTTTGAACCGTCTGTAATACGATTTTTTGTAGTAGTGTAGCACAGGTCGAGGGCAATGCCATTGAAAAGATTTAGGGACATGAATCCTATTCACAAAACCGTCCTTAAAATTTTCATTGGATTAATCACATTAACACAATTTTGGACTAATCTAATCAGTCTGATTTTTCCATTGATCAATCACATTGATCGGCGCAGGAGGTTTCCAGAAAGAATAACAACTCAGTGCTATCAATTCATACCTCCTTCGGACCCATCTACTATCATGGAAACTGATTGATCTTATCAACCAGTGCCTAAACTAGTCCATTAACATGAACCGATCTAAGTTGTCATATCAGATTAGTAATAGATCCAATCTACTACCACCACATATCAACTATATGCAACCAATCCAAATCAAATACTACATAGGATGGCTCTAATACCACTACTGAGATACGGGTAGGCTACACTACCGCAGATTAAAATTTCTACCACGTAAACTAGGAAGCTATGCGAGTAAGCGATCATAGATCATTACCACTAAATGCACAATGCAGCGGAAGTAGGTTGAAGCGACTAGTTCAACAAAGAGTGCGCCGGTGTAGCGCAAGTAGTCAATCATTCCCTGGCCAACCGTCTTCTCTTCTCATAGCAACGCCTCTATCGAGGTCCACATATCCAACGATGGAATATCATCCATTGATGTACTAGCACCAGCGCACACTGTAAGGGTTATGAGAGGTGGTGGCTAGGGTTTCGATGGGTGTGTCTTGGAATACCTCTCTTAACCCCTGGACCTCCCTTTATATAGCTTCCAATCGCATCCTTATTCGATACGATCAGATATTGTATCTAACTCAGAAAGCCTTAGGCTGGATCTTTATCCAATACGAGTAGAGAACATATCTCACTCGGAGAACATCCAACTAGACCCAATATGAGTAGAGATCGTATCACACTCGGAGCCAATCATCCAAACTCTTATCGTTCCAACCCGTTAAGTGTGTGACTTGTAGGTTCATATATAATTGGCCATGGGCCAAAAACTCCTTTTTGGTCCATAAATCGGTAGCAATCCCTAGTAAGACATAATGACTCCCAAATATACATAAAGATCATATCGGATGAACCTTTATGGTGCTTATGTACCGATCTTTTTACCTCATGATACCAAATCGAACTCAAAGCGAGAAGCATGTCGTCCTATGGTAACTCGATCCTTCACTTGAATCTGTAGTGGATTTCTCAGTTGTAATTGACTTCTCAACCACATTTGGCATAACCTGTACTTCCTTAATCCAACCACATCGAGGGGCCCAGAAATATCTCTTCCATTATATTAAAGGGGTAAATTCCATCTTGATCACTCAAATTCCTCTGCATATTTTATAGTAAACCTAAAAGCTACCTTTATGACCACCTAGTTACGGAATAGTGTTTATCAATCTCTAAGTAAACTATTACACATGTAGGAAACCATGATGATCTTAGGTCTAAAGATCCTACATACACTATGTATGAGATCAACTAATGACACTTAATAATATAGCAATTCCCATAGTGCCTCATTGTAGGTTAATCTAACACTATGTTCTCTAACATGTGTCTATATTATTGTTTTGATATCCCTATATCTATGATCCGTAAAACATGATGATCAATTAATACATGTGCTGATCTGTAAATCATAATTGTCTCACATAATAACATAGGATCGGAGATAATTGATAATAACATTAAAACATGATTAACGTGTTTCACGAATAAGTCACATACTTGTTGATCAATATATGAAAGATATTTATTCAAGGGATAAAATAACATGTTATTTAAAAGATCATAAGTATAGAAGTGATACGATCATCTCTACAATTTCCTCTAGGGCATATCACACAAAGAGAGAGAAAGCAATGATGGAGACTAGACAAAGATGGGAAGCGGTCGACGCTCTACCTACACGCACACACAAAGACAGCAAGTGAACAGAGAATTGAGAACTTCAACACAAGCACATAGACATACAAAACAGCCCTCCCTGACTACCACAACTGACACTAAAATTAGTAACACTTGCACAATAGCTTGCCCTGAACAAGTGACTACTAAAGCAGATCATACACAAGAACAGAGACTACACAGATTCTACTAGTTAACACAGATCACAGTGAACTACTCACATCCACGAACAAGCACAAGAATTAAGAACAACATTCAACAATTCACAGGTGACAATTGTTAGTTTAGATGAGTAATTAATTTTTAAATCTCACTAACAACTACTAGCACAACTCAATCATCGAAGCAGCTCAACCGGCGCAGCTGAGCTCAACCAGAGCTGGCTAAATGGGAACTCGCTAACGTCAGGGTCGTCGTCTTCGGTGTCGCCATCGGTGAAGGAAGGAAAGGTGAAGTAGAGCATTAGATCCGGTGGAAGGAGGTGGTGTTGAGGTGGCTATATAGTGGTGAGCTAGTAGTGGTGTCAGTGCACCTAAAGTGCTCTGCCTTTAAGAGAAGGTATAATTGCATAGTTGCCCTACCTTTCGTTGGCAACAACTCATTTGCCCCATAGCTGGTTTGAATTGAGTATTTGTCCCATCTTTGAATTTTTATTTTAGGATTTGCCCTCTTCTAATTTTTAGCTCATTTTGTATTTCTGCAAGGCCAAATACAGAGGGGAAATGACCAAAGTGCCCCTAAGGGAAATTCCCATATGCCATGACCGATTGAGATAGGATCCTGATTGAGATCGATTCCCCCATTCCCCATTTCATCTGGAGCTAGCACTAGGATTCAGGTGCCCATCGCACGATGTGTCACTCCTCGATGGCTCATGCGGAGACTAACAGCTCCTCCATGTCGGCCCGAGGCCACCGCCCTTACATTGCGCAGTGCGTCACCCCTCCACCTCGTGGCGCCACCTCCATCCCCTCATCACTGCCAGAGACCAGTGGCTCCTCCACATCGGTTTGCTTCCTCTCCTCATTGCCGCCCAAGGCCGCCACCCCTCCAGCGCACGGCGTGTTGCCCCTCCATGTCGGTCATGTCCCTCTCCTCCTTGCTACCTAAGTCCACCGCCCCTCAACCGTGGGGTGCAGCGCGTTGGTCCTCCACCGTGTGGCACTGCCTTAAGCCCCTTCATGCCGCCTAAGACCACTGACTCCTACACTGTCGCTCGTCTTCCTCTCCTCGCCACCCGTGGTCGTTGGCTTCTCCACATCACCTATCCACAACGTGGTTGAGGAGCTGATTGAGCTTGGGGCTACCTCCCCATCCTCTCCTATTGGCATGGAACCAGACTCGCCACCTCCTACTAGTACTGGTGAAGAAAGCCTACATATGGTTCATGGATGGTAGGATGCTATTTTCGCAGCTATTCTTGCAATTGCTTACTTCAAAACGGTGGTATGCTCATGAGTTTTGGATTTGGGGCCTATTATTGTGCATGCTCATGAGTTTTGGATGCCTTCTTCAAGAATCTTGACATGGGTGGCTGAACGTTGCTATTTCAAATGTGATTATGGAGCTCAACATGGTTCTGTTTATGAATTTTCCTTGCATATGTGCTTCTTTTGGTTCTGTGTATTTTGAACTATTTTACTTCCTTATATAGTGGTTGAGGCCATGTTATTGTAGCTATACTTTGTTTTAGCTATTGGTTATGGTAAACGATGGGCTCTGAAGCAAAATACTTTATATGTGGGCATCAACAGAAGGAGTTTTGCTCTCATTTGCTCTACTCAAATATTGCATCCATCTTGTTATGGTTTAGGGCTCTCCTCAATATTGCATCAACAAAAGTAAGAGCTACTGCAACGTGCTTCAACAGTCGATTTAATATCCACCTGCAGCTTGGAATTTCCCTCAAGGGCAGTATGGTCATTTCACCTGAGTTTTTAGCCTGGCACAAATACAAAATGAGCTGAAAATAAAAAAGGGCAAATCATTAAATAAAAATTCAAAGTTAGGCAAATACTCAATTCACCAGCTATGGGACAAATGAGTTGTTGCAAATGAAAGGTGGGGCAAATCTGCAATCAGGCCTGTGGATTGAACTGACTAATTTAGAATGCCCTTATAATGATTTTTACTTCACTTGAAATGTATGGAGAGTGCGGCCATATTTTACATCTAGGCTGTTTGAATTGATATGGTCATGGGCTAGGAATGAGGATGCGAGATCTGGTTTGGTACATTCAATTGTTCTCAACCATCCAATACAGTATATTCTATGGTTCTGATGATGCTGACACCTCATATATTCATGAGTGGTGCGTAGGAGTGGTCCTGGGCAAGAAGGGTGTTGTGGGGGTGGCTCAACCCCCCCATGACTGGGCCTTGCAACTGGCTTAATATGTAATAGGCCCGATAGTGTAGAGTAATATACCAATGTAAATATACCAATGTACCCTCATCCTTTGTAAGTACTAAGGGGTAGAATGGGAATTTCCCATTCTACCCCACTCATGTATATAAGCCCCCAGGAGGGGCAGGAGGGGGACATCCTCTCATTCTTACCAACTCTCCCACAAATTTGGCTCCCCTCTTCCTCTTCTACGAGTCCCCTTCTTTACTGTTTGGCCAGTAGCCACAACAAAGGGCATACATATAATTTCAGCTATTATAAAACCCAAATGTATGTTCTGTAAGCCTGTAACCAACTTGACATGCTAACGAAAGAAAAGCTATCAATTGTGGTACACAACATAGAGATCCACATATGCATACATACAATAAGATTCCCTAACATTATTGTATGGTTATTATTATTATTTAACCAGTTCCTAATAATATGTTGTATTTGATTTTTCATATGTAATATGGAATGAACTCCAACGGTGAATACAAATCATGATATAAAATTAGATGGTGGTACAAGTAATGGATAGTGTGTGCTCAAATTTCAATTGAGAAAAACCTAAGACAGTGTACTGCATTATGTCAGAATAATGTAATTTGCCCAGAAGTCAATTAGTAACAGAAATTGTGCATGAACTATGAAGCTAACAAAATATCCAATTTTACAGTCTCTCCTGTTTGCTTAATATGCTTTGGTAGCCAGTTTAAATGTCAAATGTAGTGTGTATTGCCTGTATGAATTTATAACGCCGCTTGTATGAATTTATAACGCAACAGGGTTTTGATGGAGAAAGTCGTTTTCCCCAGTCAACCGTTCAATCGTGGGTGTTAGTTTATCTCAATACTGAAAATACGACCTTGCCCCTAACAATTGGACAGTCAGATGCGGTGGAGGTGTTAGCACCTTCAGCACCTCTATAAGGACCGAACCATTTCTCTTTACATATTTTACATCTCAGCCACAATAATAAAGAATATCCACCGTCTCACCTATCTTGACGACAGTAAGTACTGCTTAATGGCGAATAACCTTCTGACAACTTCCATTCCTTCTCATCTTAACACGGTTAAATGTATTGGGTGTGTAGTTTGCAAAGACACGTTATTTATGTTTAAATTCGAGGACAACTTTCTTGTTGTTTTGAATCGGGAAGAATCGGCTGCTGCCTCGCCCGACACAAGTCACAGCCCATGAGATTCAAGAACCAAGCGACGATTTTGGTGACATTCCTGTCACCAACATTGAAATCGACATTGATAGTCTCCTATGGGCATGAGCAACAAAGAATGGAGATTCAGTTCAAGCAACAACAACGCTGGTGACTTGCAAGCATCCGCTGTTGAAAAGTAAGGCAATATTTTAATTCCAAGTTTTATTAGGAGACAAAAACAATAAACTAATGATGCAAAACTCACAACTAATAGTAGGCTACTCGTCATACTTCAGAATATACTCAAGAAAGAATATAGTAACCAAGTCGAACGTGCGCGCAAACAACTTACTTGTTAGCCTGATGAAGAACAGGAAACCGCGCAGGCTTGACGCAGTGCAGTGAGCGGTCGCGCAGATGCGCTGCCCAAAAACCTTATTGCCGCCCCCCGTGCAGGTACTATCTGCGGCAACGGTTCGAGATAGCCGCTCTCCCTCCTTAGGTGCACGCCGGGAAGAAAGGTCGATGAGGTTTAGGCAGCACAGTACTCGAGCACAAAATTGCAGAGAAGGAAAAATTGGAGGCAGTGGGATTCCCCTTTACACTCTGGACGTCTCCAGGTATATATAGACAGACTGATAACTGACATGATTAAAACAGCCATTTACCCACTGGTAACTGACACATTCAACCAGTCATTTATCCACTAGTAACTGTCTGTCATCAAAACTTCAGTAAAGCCTCAAATTCAAACGTTTGAATCTCATTCAAACACACACACACACAGAGAGAGAGTGTGGTGCCGAGTTTAGCAAAAAAATAAAGATGGACTTGGTATGCCAAGTGGCGCGCCACGTCACGGCACGGTCGCAAGTCACGTGATTTCCAAGCGAAAATACGCGAATATGCGTGCGCGCGCGCGTGTGTGACTAGACAGAACCCTCCTCATACCATCTCTTTCCATATTCAAGGAGTGGGGAGGACTCCACCTTATAAATTGGACTTCCTCACCCTGCCTTAGTAATATGGTACTAAACCATGCATTCTTTGGAATTAAGGAAATAGGCCATAATTAAATGGGCCAATTTCTAACATCCGCATGATGACGAGAGCAGTCCCCCATCGTCTAGATATGCACACGCCGTAGCGACGAAGCCGAGTCATGTTGCGACATATACTGACTTACATGCTACATTCAATTGAATTTGCTTGACTCTGGGGATTCGTTTACATGTTACGTTGAATTTGCGACATATAGGATACGTTTACATGTTACGTTGAATTTGCGACATATAGGATACGTTTACATGTTACATATCCTGGAGATTCGTTTTCTCTTTTACCTGCTTTATACTTGTGCCATTTACGTTCCTATAGTTGAATTTGCTTGATAGTCACCAGGATTGCAAGACTTTCTTAGATGTTGGTGTACTTAGTGAACCTCTTTACTGGTTAAGTTTTCATTTGTGCAAATCCGTTTTATATATGTTCCGAACAAAATTGGTTTTAACCAAAAATAAATAAAAAGACTTGTTCACTCCCTCTAGGTTGCCATCGTATATTCCAGACCTCTTCTTTCATGTTGCTGGTCGTTGACAAATACATTGCACATGCAGACTTACACGTTGACCAATACAGTGACACATATACTGACTTACATGTTACATTCAAGTTCACACATATCTAGAAGAACTTTGCCGAGTATGTCAGAGTAGAGATTTGATATATTTCACTTCCCTTATTTAGTTGTTGGGCAAATATCAAGCAAAGTATTGAAAATCTGTAAAGACCAGGAGTGGAATTTCCCAACGGAGCAATTCCATCGGTGCAAGTCACTTAGTTGTGCACCCCAGGCCGATCCCGGGGTGCAAAACTGTGGTAATGGAACCTGGTCGGAGCCGGGGGCAACCACGGCACCCTCGACCCCGATATTGCTGGACTAACATCGCGGCTGTGAACACCAGGCGTTGTCCGGTCGATCCTGTCGTCGTCGTTGCACGGCTGCTGGTACCGTGACGCTGCAAGTAGCCTCCTTGGAACTGCACGTACACACATACCCCGTCATTGCAAACGGCTGATACAAACTCGTATTTATGAATTATGATTATATTTTTAAATTCAATTGGCATGTATGCTCTTAGTGATATGAGCTAGAGGCGTTTATAGAGATGATTGTACAACTTCTATATTTATGAATTTTTGAATAGTATGTTATTTTATTCCTTGAAAAACTATCATTTGTATTCCTTGTAAAAAAGAACTATCATTTACATTGATTAGTAAGTATGTGACTTATTTGTAAAACTCCTTATTCCTATTATGATGTTATTCTAAACTAGCATATATACCTGCGCAATTGGCGATTAGATATTATGATACAACTGTCTTTAGTATACAACTTTGCTACCTATAATTAAAATATAATTATATTTGATATACAACTCTAACATACATATATGATTAATCTGCACCGTTATAATCTGGCCTAACCAAAATAAGTGGTGGAGATACTTCTCCTTTTTCTCGATTAATGTGAGAATTTCTAGGACTTTTTATTTTTAGGATTATTGTGGGATTTTCATACCCTCAAAATAATGGAGGTGCGTTGACTCTCACCAGTTATTTTTATTTATATAGATATCCTGATCTTATATCATTATGTGAGACACTTATAATTTATAGATCAATACATATATTGGTTGATGGTATCATTTTAAAAATTATGGATGTGAGATATCAAATCAATAATATGGACATATGTTGGAGTACAAAATGTTGGTTGACCCATCTTGAAACATTGCATGGATTGTTATATTCTTAAGTATCATCCGTTAGTCTCATACATAGTGTATGTAGGGTCTTTAGGCCTGATATCGTCATTGTTTCCTAAATGTGTAGTACTTTACTTAGGGTTACAAAACACTACTTCATAAATGGGTAGTCATAAAGATAGCTTTCGAATTTACAATAAAATATATGGAGGAATACGAGCAATCAAGATGAAATTTACTCTTTCTATATAATGGGAGGGATATTTTTGGACCCCTCGATGTGGTTAGATTAGGAAAGTGCATAGTTGTGTTTAATATAGCTGAAAAGTCAACTACAACAAAGTAATCTACTATATGATCGAGTGAATGATCAAGCTATCATAGATTGACACACATCTCGATTTGAGTTTGATCTGGCATCGTAAGGCAAACGGATTAGCACATGAGCACTATATACGTTCGTCCGTATGATCTTTGTGTTTATTCGAGGGTTGTTATGTCCTACTAGAAACCGCTACCAACTTGTGATCGGAAATGGGTTTCTAGGTCATGTTCGATTCGCATGAACCTAGAGGAACATACACACTTAATAGGTTAGAACTAATCAGATCACATAGGATCCATTCGTATGGGCTTTGCACTTTAATGGCCCCTAGCGCAGAGCTCCACTAAGGAGCTCTTTATAAGGGGAGGCGTGGGTGCTTTTCAGAGGATGTCGTATCACCCACTGAAACCTTAGCCGTCACCCCTCAAAGGTCCTATCATGCACGTTGGTGCCTATCATGCACGTTGGTGCTAGCACACCGGTATTCCATCTCTAGACATATGGATACCATAGAGGCGCTGTTGCGTTTGCTCCTACAGTGATTGAGGGTGATCTACGACATACATGAGGTGTGCGAGGAGCTACTGGAGGAGAATCGGTGGCTAAGGGTGTTTGATGATTGACTATTTCCACTATATTGACACGTGTGATGTTGGACTCTGCTACTCCAACTCTTTTTTCGCTGCACTACATGTCTAGTGTAACGATCTATAATCTCTTACTTGTATGACTTCCTGTTGTATGCAGTAAAAATTTTTATTTTGCAATAGTGTATCCCATCATATGTGCCACTCTGTCATAATTCAAATAAAGCACACCATCTTGAAACATACCATCCAAAAACCAAAGAATTTGAATGAATCTGTATATGGAACAACTAGATGCATATCCATTCAATGGTCAACTAGAGGAGGTCAATTTGATATTTAGATTCATTCACTAGCTTGTGCAAACTAGTTAGAAAACAAGGCTAACTCAGTAAGCAAGTGATTTCAATTCTTTTACTCGTAATGCCTAAGCGAGACAATAAATTTTATACCACGTAGCCCTCTAGACCTCTCGTAAATTGTATACTATTGGAACGATCTCACATTGATTATAGAAGGATAAGACAACTAATTTAAAAGTGAGTGTCTCTCAAACTCAGTAAGCTAGCTTTGTCTCTTAAACTCAGTAAGTTAGCTTTAGGGATAAAAAGACTCTTTACAATTCAACAACACACAACATCAAGATTCTAAATACAAGTGGTAGAGGGAATCACTTTTTGGCGGAGTGGTAGAGTGGTGAAGTTGTGGACGTACGACTTTACATATCACATTTTAAATCTTGATGTCCATATTTACATATATGTAAGTGTATTTTTAATACGAACTATGAGAGGATATGGATTTATCTCTTCCTTTTGTATTTCTAGTCATGTTCTATGGAGGCGCTCTCGTGTGTGCGTATGTGTAGCCGGTGTGCGTGGCAGAGGCAATTATAATGTCTGATATGGCGTGATCTAGGTTCCACCAGTCCACCGAGACTTAATAGTTCAAAATAGGTGTTTAGCAGCGGACAATGTGCTAAAAACTCGCTATTCATGTACCTATAACATTACACATGATCCAACAAATGAAGGTTGGGTTATTTTGGATTTGTTGCTTATGGTTTTTAGTTTATGTTATAGTAACTAACTTTTAAACAGTATGTCTTTAAGACGGTGTCTATAAGTTGATAGTAATAGATATTGTATCGAATTTATCGATATCGACTAAAATCACACGTGAGTATCTTTCTTTTCATACTATCTCTTACGAATAGATAGAATTTAAAATTTTAAACTAAAAATCATAAAACAAAGCCCAAAATAACCATCCAGGTCCCTGCCAGGTTTTTTGGGAAAGCACCCTCCACTTCACCGATAGCACCCTGTGGTTTCCAAAATTATGTATAGGTTCTTCTTTAGTTACGTACAGGTCCTTGCAGATCCTCGGTTTTTTACGAAAAAACCCTTTGGTTTTCCGAAATTATGCATGCATCCTCGATTTTTTTTAAGAAACTCCCCACGAATTATCATCTTTTTTTACTTCGGTTCACACGGTAGCTAACACGACGTGACGCCACGCTTAGCTAGTATATACGAAAGGATGTAACGATCTAGCACAACATGGTACGGGGTATGCAAATGGCAAATTGGCAATTAAAAAGAGTTGATTCCTGGATTCGGGAACGTGCATTTCCAGTTGGTTACTGCCCGAGCAAACCCACATGCATGCTGACCATGTACGGACTTGGATCCATTAGCAGCAGAGCCACCACCCGGCTACCCCGGATGGTCACCCAGACTCACCGGCTAAAGCTCAGTGAAATTTTCCTACAATTCGTGGAGTTGATAATAGTATTATCAGATAAACGCTCATTATAGTTTAGCTTGCTCAACCTCAAAAAAAACCATGCTCCGCCACTGCTCCGATCCTTCGCCATTGCTTTGTTTTCCTGCAAGTTAGCTTCAGTTGATGAGCATTGACCTCGAACTCGCTGCGGTTGACATGGAAAGTCCTACACTCGTAGACAGTACTTAGCAGCTGGCAGGATATATTTCTTTATGGTCAACGTTTTGAGGCCTTTTAAAGTTATCGGAAATCACGGACAGCTCTGCTGCATGGAATTTCTGGACTAAATGAAGCTTTTAGCACTATTCTGTGTTCTAAATATAAGAATAATGCCAGTTGCGCGGTGATTACAGAAATGGTTGTTTGCCGTTCAGTCGCCGTGTGGCGAGCTCTAAAAAGCTAACACGTCAGAGAAATGCATGATGACCATACGGCCAAGCTGGCTCACACACAGCCACCATGTGATAGAGCCCAGTGCCGCACGGGCACTGTGCATGAGATGCTTAGTCGTGGTGTTAATTAGTCTAAGTACATGATTGGCGCAAAAAAAAAGTACGTGCCGCATGGTCGCCGTGCGGCAGAGATTTGGCACCGTGTGGCAGGTGCGGTGCTGATATGCTTTTTTTATTTTTTTTGTCACTTTTTCCTATATGCTACCAACACTAGTGGGCCAAAGGCCCTGACTTTCTTCTGCCCGTGCCATGCGTGACGAGGGAGCAAACTACCGAAAGCGAGGTGCCATCATGTCTCCCCCCCCAACTCGCATTTCATTTTCATAATTATTGGTGCGTCGTTAGCGCACGCTGCACTCCTACCCTCGCTATAAATTGCAAGCACTCTCACAGTCTTCTGGCGTAGTCGCTTTCATAGTCTCTCTCATAGTTGTGTTGTAGCAGTCATATTTGCAGGTATTTTCTGTGTAATATATGTGTGTACATATATGTATGTATATTTATTTTTTATTTCATTATAATTTTTAATTGGCAGTATTGTACTGTCATTATTAATATTCGTATTAATATTTCGTCTATTCCATCTATTGCAAGGTATGTCTATACCGGAGCTTCTGGAAGACTTCTACGATGGGAACATATATACACATACACACATACATGTACATATATACATACATATATAAATATATATATACACATACGTATATACATACATATATATATATATACACATATGTATATACATACATATATATATACATATACATACACGGGCGTGTGTGCACATCGTGCGCGCCAGTTTGCTCTTGCTACCAATAGTAACTTCATTCACAAATGATAGTAAATTTTTGGGGCGCATTTTACACCTGCGCGCTTATTAGTGATTCTATATACATACATATATATACCTATATTATGTATACATACATATATACACCTATATTACATATATGTATATGTATACATATTATACATATATACATATATACACATATACACATATGTACACATCGGATGCCAGTTCACTATGCATGACAGTCTGTTCTCGACACTTGTAGACAGGTCGAGGCCCGAGACGCACACCTTCCACTTTCGGTAGGGTGAGATGATGGTCACTCTCCAGGATGTTTCGTTCTTGAACGATCTCCCTATATGGGGTGAGACACTTGTTCCAACCCCTCCACTAGCGGACTAGAGGGACAGGCTAGCGTATCGGTCGGTTTGGCTATCCTAGAGGATGCTCATGGCATGTCCTGCACTTGGCTGAGGTGACACACGACGACAGGCTACAACGCTCATTCGATCGCCATAGCGCTTCGCGACACCACCACACCATAAGACACTTGCAACTTCTTATTGTTTCATTGATGAAATTTGTACCACTCATTACTCAACCTATTTCGTATGTCACTTCAGTAGGAGCAGGCACAGCACATGCAAGCGTGTATGAAACCTCCATCAGTAGCCCAAACACACCACTGGCTCTGCAAAAAACTTTCAAATACATCCAACTGCAAGCCAAGAAAATAGTGAACAACCTGAGCTGCGGCCATTCGATGGACCATGCCATGTGCATCGGGCACCCAGTGGGGGCACCGTGCTCACCCGCTAGGTCATCATGACCTAGCGAGTCCAGTTGGCCATCATGACCTAGCGAGTTTAGCTGGCGTCATAGTACTACCCGTAGTTCATCCGCGGGCTATACTGACCAGGAGGTAAGTTACGAGCAAATGAATGTTTTGTTTTCTTATTATGCCTTACGTTCTGTTAATATCATGGCATTCTTCCACCACAGGTCCATCGTCGAGATGCATCACTCTGCACTCCCTACACAAACCACCCCACCTCGTCGGTCATCTTTGCTGCGCATCTAGGAGGTAAGGGATTCGTAGTCTACATCCAGAATATTTATTTCTACTAATATTGTTTTGTCTTGCAACGCGGGGTGATTGCCAATCCACCGACAAGGATACGAGCCTCCCGACTGATTCTATGGAGTAGTACACAGCACCAGAGTTCAAAGTGTACGCAGGACAGAGCTCAGTGTTCGGACCACATGCAAGGTCTGCAGCGTACGCAAGGTTTGGACCGTACGTAGGGTAGAGCTCCTCCGGATTTGCTAGCATGTCGTACGATGAACGCCAGAGCTCATCCGCACAATTGGGATTTCTAGAGTCCTTTGTTTAGGACTTAATCTCTGGTGGCCCCCAGTTTGGCATGTCTCAGTAGGAGCATATTGACACTTACCAGACCCAGGCTACTCTAACTCAGCCTACTAGTGCACCACCAAACACTCAATACAGTGAACGGTCTATGTACCTCCTCTGACCCGACACGCATGCTCCAGACCGGCTATCCTATCCCACGGGACATGCTCGACGAAAGACAAGGTCGCACCCGCAGACACAGATGCAGCGAGGAGACAGTAGCGGCTCCGATGAGTGAGCCATATCACATCCCATGTCAAGGCGCTTTTTGTACTGCTATATATGTACAATTTTTTATAATATAAAATTCTGCAAAAATTATACAATCAAGTTCGCTACGTAAGGATCTTTTAAAAAATTAAAAAAATTCTAGTGCTTATATGCTAAATTAAAAAAAACCTACAAATAGTTTATTAAATGATTTTTCAAGTAAAATTCAGAAAGGATAAAATTATGAATAAATTGTATAATGATTTACACTGCATCAGAAAGCTTCATAAAAAATTTTGTAAGTTTTTGAGCTTATTTATTATATATAAAAATTTCAACATGCAGTACGGATAAATAAATTTTCTAGTTACGCTATCACGTACTAAGACTAATTAATATCATGACTAAGCACCTCATACACGGTGGATGTACGGCACTAGGCTCTGCCGCATGGTGGCTATGCATGAGCCAACTCGGCCGCAAGATAGCCATGCGGCAGGCCCTTGCCGCACGATGGCCGTGCGGCCACCATGCATTTCTCTGACGTGTTAGCTTCCCGGGCTCGCCGCACAACGGTCAGACGGCAAAAATGTTATATCTGTAATTGCCATGCAACTGACGCTATTCTTGTATTTAGATCTTAAAATAGTGCTAAAAGTACCATGTAGTTAAATTTCTGCAAATGCAACTATGCAATTGTTCATTGACTTTGCATAGTCAAGCTCGCAGACCCAAGACTATCACGTCAACTGCTTGCTGCTGCTTCACGCTCACTGTAACACGTACACTTTCTGCTATACAACGTCCGAATCTTTTCTTCGTATGGTGCTCAATCGTATACAGTAAAGTACCAATTATCGTATATGCGGCAATCCATATTACTACTGGGTTAAAGCAAGTCGATCTTCTGTTTCTATAAGGACAAAATTGGCTACTAGACAATGTACTTGGTATTTGCTGAGGCACACATCATAATCGTGAAATGGCTGGTTGACACTACCAATTCATGGTCATTTGCAAAAAAAAAAACATTTCGGCTAGTAAAATATGATTTTTAAGGGATTTGGAGAGATAAATAATTCAACATTCCTAAATTGCACCAGCTCTCACAGCAATTGGCAGAATAAAGTGGTCCGCATCCTGTTCAAGAGGAGAACGGGGAGTGACCGATGACTGTGCCGCGGTGCTGCCAGACCTGCCGGAGAAAAGGAGAGACTTGGCAAGAGAAGGGTAATTAGGACACCCACTCTCTCCTTAATTTCAAAATAATATTATGTAATGGTTAAAGTGAGTTCGGACAAATGACTATAAATTTGATTGTCCCCATAAGCCAATTCACGATTATGCTATTTGTTTTAGCAAATGCTAAACAAATGCTGCGTCCATCACTACTACAGAAAGACTAATAGTAGACGTCAAATCACAGACGGTTTTGTGAAACCGTCTGTAATGTACACTATTACAGACGGTTTTAATTAGAAGGCCGTCTGTGGTATTTGTGGCGGGAAAAAGGAGTCTCACAGACGGTTCTTACCGCTGAACCGTCTGTGATACTGGAATATCACAGACGGTTTGTATTAAAAACCGTCTGTGATAATCTGGGATTATCACAGACGGTTTTTTAGTAAAAACCGTCTGTGTTGTGTCGACTATCACAGACGGTTGTTGTTAAGAACCGTCTGTGAATGTTCACAGACGGGTTTTAACAAGCACCGTTTGTGATGTCCCTTTGTCTGTCATATTCTAGATCAGAGGTTAATATATAAGTACACATTGCTTCTAATAACTTAACTACAGAACTACTGAGACAAGAGATCACAAATTAAAGGCAAATTTATTAATTTCAATTAGAGGCAAATTTATTACAATAGTCGCACAGGTAAAGAGTTTCTCAGATTGTAATCTTTTGGGCTTCGTACGCTTCTTCTTCGACTTGGGGACTTGGAGGATCAGCCGTTAAATTCTCGAACGCCGTTAAGATTGCCCTTGTCCTCAGCACTTCCTCCTGCAGCCTGGGCAAATGATCATCAGCAGCATCCATAATGTCGTAGAGGATAGCATGAAAAGATTCCTCAGAATCTGCAGTATTTGCTTGATCGGCAAGGCTATCCATCAGTCTCTGCAATGCGTGTAGAGCTTCTTCCGCTTTGCGCACATTGTGGAGAAGAACAGGGTGAGGGCTGTTTCCCTTTCTTGAGCGGCAGCGAGACTAGGGATGGCAAAATTATCCGTGGAGCCGGGTATCCGCGGGTATCCAACCCGAAAATAGTGGGTTTGGATGGCATTTTCTATCCATGGATAGTTCGGGGCGGGTACCCGATAAGAGTTCGGGTTGGATTTGGAGGGCAAACCCTACCCATGGATATCCATGGATACCCGAAGTGTGTATGACATGTGGGCCCTTCCACCTAGTATATAAGTAAAAATGAGGGTGAGTGAAACCCTAACCCACCCAATCCCACCCACCCCAGCCGCCACAACCAGTCGTCCAGTCCCCTTGCGTTGCGCCCACCCAGGCCCCAGCCACAGCGTCCGTGCAGCCGCCGCCCACGCCGTCCCCTTCCGCCTGGGCCGCGCGCACGCCCTGCCGGCCATCCCCACGCGGCGTCGGGCACTCGGGCTCCATTGCTGGCCGTCCCCTGCCGTCCATCCCCACGCGGCCACCCCCTGCCGGCCACCCCCTTCTCCGGCCTCCCAACTCGCAGATCGAAGATGACACGCAGTGGTTCACGAAGGTGATTTTTCTCTTGCATTTGGTCATGATTTTGGATATTCATTTGGTCATTTGGTGATGTACTAATTGCTTAATTGCCTGCTTGAATGCTTGATAAGTTGAATTTTGTCCTGTTTTTTGGATATCCATTGGATATTGGGTATCCGCGGGTTTCGGGTTCGGGGCTCCTATTCGCCCCGAAAGTTATTTCGGGTTCGGGTTTGGATAGTACTTTCGGGTTTTGGATTTGGGGGGGAAAGAGCAGAACCCGGAGATATCCAACCCGTTGCCATTCCTAAGCGAGACGCCTCCGTCGACGGCGGAGGATCAGGTCAAGCTGACGGATGCAAGAAAGTCGGGGAAGGAGAGCAGGGCGGGTGCAGAGAAGCTGCTGCAGATGCAAATTGCTGGCCGCCTATGTAAGGTTCCGGCCGAACAATTCTTGATGAACAGATGAGAGGAAGGAAATGATCACAAGAATAGTAGAAGCCATGTTGTATTGTATATTGTATTGTACGTACGTAGAAGAGACCTGGATTAGGCGCGCATATTTAACCTTTAGCACAGACGGTTCGTATACCCAAACATTAATGATATAGACGCTTCGTATAACGATCAAGAGACGTTAATTAGACGATCAAAACACGAAGCGTTCTGGCATCGAAACACGCGCGAAGCGTTCTGGTATGAAGCTTATGACAGACGGTTTTTTATAAAAAACCGTCTGTGATAAGCTGGTTATCACAGACGGTTTTTTATAAAAAACCGGCTGTGATAATTCACAGACGGTTTTTAGTTAAAAACCGTCTGTGATAATGACTAAGGCATTTATTGCGCTGCTCAGACCGCATCTGTCTTCATTTCGATCCAGATCTAGCCACTGCTGCGCACTTTTTCACTCGGGAGGAAGCTAGGCGATTTCATGCCAGTTAATTTGGTGGGAAGAGGCAGAGATTGAGCTTTGTATTAAGATTCAGACTTTCCTGGTTGCTGTAGATATGGTTATTAATGAAATTTATTTTTTTTAATTGCATTACAACTTAGGTGTAAGTAATCCATGAGTGGTTATTGAAGATGGTTAATTTGCAAAATTGTTGGTTATATAATAGCTATTGTGTTTGTAATATCAATTGAGCTAGGAAATTAAGTCTCAATATAATAAATGTGGCCGGTATATATGTAGTTATAATTAGTTATTCTAGATTTTAATATTAAGTTGTTATATATGTACGTAACGTAGGACCGAAGCTGGATGTATGCCGCGAGCCGTGTGAGTGAAGAGTACATTAATGGCGTTTCTGCTTTTATAAGAGCCGCCGAGGAGGATATGTTGAATAAGGGGGTGGAATATATGTGCTGTCCATGCACTGACTGCGAGAATTTGAAGATGTTTAAGAACTGAGGGCAAATTGAAGCGCACTTGATTCGGAGGGGTTTCAAAAAGGATTATACGTGTTGGACCAATCATGGCGAAGTGAATGATCATATGCCGCCGGATGACATCGCCGGTGAAGTGAATGATATGCCCCCGGATGACATCGCCGGTGAAGTGAATGACATGCCGCCGGCTGATGTCGATTGTGGCTCGGATTCGGATAGGTTGCACGATGATAATTTGGATCAGATGCTTCGCGATGTAGAAGAGAACTATGATGAGAGAGAGTATGTTAAATTCCGTGGTTTCATGGAGGACTCAGAGAAACCTTTGTACATGGGCTGCAAGTACACGAGGTTGTCGGCCGTGCTTGAACTGTTGAAATTGAAGGCAAGCAACGGTTGGTCCGACAAGAGTTTCACGGCGCTGCTAGGTCTTTTAGCGGACATGCTTCCGGAGGGAAATGAGTTGCCTAAAACCACGTATAAAGCCAAGAAGGTTCTTTGTCCGTTGGGAATGAAAGTAGAAAGAATACATGCATGCCCGAACGACTGTATCCTCTACCGTAAAGAGTATGCAAACATGCATGTATGTCCGGTGTGCAACACATCCCGATACAAACGTAACAATCAATCAGATGATGGCGAGGGAACAGAGGCGAAGAAAGGACCTCCTGCTAAGTTGGCATGGTATTTTCCTATAATTCCCCGTTTGAAAAGGTTTTTTGCAAATCCAAAGGAGGCAAAACTGCTGCGTTGGCACTCGGAGGAGCGCAAGAAGGATGGAATGCTAAGACACCTTGCTGATTCCGCGCAGTGGAGAAACATCGATTGGAGTTTTGCAGAGTTCGGTGCAGAACCAAGTAATATAAGGTTTGGACTGAGTACAGATGGAATGAATCCTTTCAGTAGCATGAGCAGCCGACATAGCACATGGCCCGTGACTCTCTGCATCTATAACCTTTCTCCTTGGTTGTGTATGAAGCGAAAGTACATTTTGCTGTCGATACTTATCCAAGGGCCAAAACAACCTGGGAATGATATCGATGTGTTTCTAGCACCGTTGGTGGAAGATCTAAAAGTACTATGGAACGAAGGGGTACAGGTATGGGATGCATACAAACGAGAGAACTTCACTCTGCGCTCCTTATTGTTCTGCACCATAAATGATTATCCTGCCCTTAGTAACCTATCGGGCCATAGTATAAAAGGTGTCAAAGCTTGTACTCACTGTTTAGATGGTACCGAGAGTGTGTGGCTGAGACACTCACGCAAAACTGTCTACATGCGTCACCGCCGGTTCCTTCGGAGGGCTCACCCATACCGCAAGATAAAGAAACAATTTGACGGAGAGAAGGAAGACAGTTCAGCTCCAAGGCATTTAAGGGGACGCGAGGTTTATGATATGGTTAAGGATTTAGATGTTGTCCTCGGAAAGGGACGTAAATTGAGGGCTAATGAGAAGAACACCTGGAAGAAGAGATCAATATTTTGGGACTTACCTTATTGGGAGTACCTAGATATTCGGCACTGCATCGACGTCATGCACGTAGAAAAGAATGTGTGCGACAGCTTGATTGGTCTCTTACTGAACATCCGTGATAAAACAAAGGACGGCGTCAACGCATGGCTTGACTTGGCTGATATGCACATCAGGCCTAAATTAGCACCGACATGCACTGATAATGCACGAACGTACCTTCCCCCTGCGTGTTACACTCTGTCCAAGGCTGAGAAAACAGAACTGTGCCAGTGCTTGCATGGTGTCAAAGTTCCGTCTGGTTACTCCGGCAACGTGAAGAAACTTGTTTCGATGCAAGATTTGAAGTTAAATGGCATGAAGTCTCATGATTGTCATGTGCTGATGACACAGATGCTCCCTATTGCAATTAGAAATATTTTGCCGATCAAAGTCCGAGAGACAATCATGAGGCTATGTTATTTCTTTAACACAATTGCTCAGAAGGTCATCGATCCCGAAGGACTAGATGCTCTGCAGGACGTGGTGGTGATGACTCTATGTCACCTTGAAATGTATTTCCCTCCTTCGTTTTTCGATATCATGGTCCATCTCATTGTTCACGTTGTGTGGGAGATAAAAATGTGCGGGCCCATATTCCTACGTAGCATGTACCCATTTGAGAGGTTCATGGGAATTCTCAAGTCCTACGTACGGAATCGTTCTCGGCCGGAGGGCAGCATCGTCGAAGGTTATGCAAGCGAAGAGGTCATTGAGTTTTGTGTCGATTATATGGCTCAGATTCAGCCGATAGGTGTCCCTCAATCTCGTCACGAGGGGAGGCTGAAGGGTCTCGGAACTATCGGAAGGAAAGCAATCACTCCAGATATGGACACGTATACTCAAGCCCATTTCACGGTGTTGCAACACATGACTGAAGTGGCCCCTTATGTGGACCAGCACAAGGATGTGCTTCGGCAACAGAATCCGGAGCGGCCGGATGTTTGGATCATGAGGCAACACAACCGTTGGTTCAACCAATGGTTGAAGGAGCAAATCGCTAGGAACTCGCCGAGTGAGACGCTGACATGGTTGGCAAAAGGGCCGACATTTACAGTTGTGACATGGCAAGGATATGACATAAATGGGTACACATTCTATACGCAGTCTCAGGATGTCAAGAGCATTAACCAGAACAGCAGTGTCCGCATAGATGCATTCAGTACCGATGGGTCGAGAAACTCGTACTATGGCTTCATAGAAGAGATTTGGGAGCTCGACTATGTGGTTTTCAAGATCCCCTTATTTCGCTGCCATTGGGTGCATCTCCCACAGGTGAAGGTTGACAAGTACGGTGTCACGACCGTGGACCTCCAACGTGTCGGGTACAAAGACGAACCATTCGTACTCGCCAATCAAGTTGTTCAAGTTTTCTATGTAACCGACCCGGCAAATAAGAAACGCCATGTAGTTCTTCATGGAAAAAGGAGAATTGTCGGAGTGGAGAATGTAGTGGACGAGGAGGAATACAATCAATTTGATGAGTTACCTCCTTTTGGAAATGGCATAAGGGTCGACGATGAACAACGTGACGAAACTAGTTACGTACGCATTAATCATAATGAAGGGCTAATTTTTAAAGGAAATAAGCAAGTACAATAAGAATGTATATGTGAAAATGTGTGACAATTTTGAGATGTATATGTGAAAATGTGTGATGTAGTCAATTTTGAGATGTATATGTGAAAATGTGTGATGTAGTCAATTTTGAGATGTATATGTGAAAATGTATATGTGTGATGTATTTGAGAATGACAAAATGTATTGGCATTTATGTATATGTGTGATGTATTTGAGAATGACAAAATGTATCAAGAAATACACTGTGTGAATGCAGCTGGTTGGTGTTGTATATGAATGCAGCTGTTTTGTGGTTGATATGAATGCAGCTGTGTAGTTATTGGTGTTGTCTTAATTGCAACAGCCGGCAAAGGCTTATCACAGACGGTTCTAAACTTAGAACCGTCTGTGATATCATATCACAGACGGTTCTAAGTTTAGAACCGTCTGTGATATTCTCCCTATTTATGCCTTCTCGCTAGGGTTTTCCGTGTGCGCTGCAGTTATTCGATTAGATCTAAATCCCGAGCCCGTCGTCGCCGCCGCCTCCCCGAGCCCTCGCCGGTCGCCTCCCCGGACGAAGACGTCGCCGCCTCTCCGAGCCCGTCGCCTCCTCCTCCTCCGTCGCCGCCTCCCCGAGCCCGTCGCCTCCTCCTCCTGCGTCGCCGCCGCCTCCTCCTCCTCCGTCGTCGTCGCCTCCTCCTCTTCCTCCTCCGTCGCCGCCGCCTCCTCCTCCTGCGTTGCCGCCTCCTCCTCCTCCGCCGTCCCTAAGGTCACCAAAACCCTAAGGTCATCACATCCCTCCCCGAGCTTCATGCTTACTGTTAGTGTTTAGGGTTGATGCTTGATGCTTCATACTGTTATGGTTAGTTGCTTAGTACATATTTAGGGTTGATGCTTCATGCTTACTGTTAGTGTTTAGGGTTGATGCTTGATGCTTGGTACATTGTTTACTGCAGTAGCTTAATTAGTTTGCTATTTGGTACATATTACATTGGTACATTATTTACTGCAGTAGCTTAGTTTAATTTGCTATTTGGTACATACTACATTGGTACATTGTTTACTGCAGTTGCTTAGTTTACATTGGTACATATTACATTGCTTGTTGTGTTAGTATATAGTATATAGTATATAGTATAGGCACATAACTCCTCTCTGTCCACATCACCCCCTCCCTTCTCCCCCTTCCCCCTACTCCTCTCCTCTCTTCCTAACATTGAGTATCATGTATCACTTTTCTTGCTTCCTCATCTTATCATGTGCAACCCTACAATTTGAGAGCACAAATTAACCAATCAAGGAAGAGTATATGATCAAAGGGCATGAAGCAAGTAACACATTCTAGTGTATCCGGATAAAGAAATCTTGCGATTATTGCAAAAGACAAAAAACAGCAAATGAAGCAAGTGACATACTATAGTGTTCCCGTTCAATGAACCGGATACACTAGTTTGTGTCATTTGCTTCATAGACCTTTGTTTAGGGACTTTGCTATTTGGTTTATAGTATTAGCAACTAAAGTAGGTGCTAGGATAGGCACTTTGTTTAGAGACCTTGTAGTAATAGTATTACAAAATTCAAGGAAATTTTAGTACAGAAGTTCAAAAAAAAGAAATTCCCAGATTCTTCGGTGAGCAGCCGACATAGCCGACTTCTTCGGTGAGCGACTATCCATCTGCTTCTTCCCACTCCTTTTCTTCATCTCTGGTCTCTGGATCACGTACGCCAGTAGCGATGATTCAGTTAGATGAATCATCGCTACTGGCGTACGTGATCTAGAGACCAGAGATGAAGAAAAAGAGTGGGAAGAAGCAGATGGATAGTCGCTCACCGAAGAAGTCGGCTATGTCGGCTGCTCACCGAAGAATCTGGAATGTCTTTTTTTGCACTTTTGTAATAAAATTGACTTGAATTTTGCGGGAAAAAGAAGGACTTGATACATTGGTACATTGGTAAGAGAGGCACATCACCCCCTCTCTATGTCCATATCACCCCCTCCCTTCTCCCCCTCCCCTCTACTCCTCTCTTGTCTTGCAATTCAATATGATTACTTTCTCATCTTATCTTAATAGACCCACAAAATGAGCAACATGTCACCCGCGCATTCTTCAACATCATCGCCGGAGGCGTCCGCTCCAACATCAAGATGCCAAGGAAGAGGGCTATCAAAGAAGCCTGAGGGCCGACAGATCATCACAGCGGTGAATGCATCTGGGGTCCCTATCCTTCCTCAAAAAGCAGTAAACGCATTCCGAACCATGGTTGGAGTAGTTGCACGAGAACGAATTGAGATCACGTATAATTCGTGGAAGAACGTGCCTGACACTCGGAAACGTGAGCTGTGGACCGAAATTTTGGCATCGTTCGAGTTCCCAGAAGAACACCTGGACGCTGTGCAACAACAAACCTACAAAGCGGCGTGCAAAGCATGGAAGAACTTCAAGAGCACGCTTGTCAGGAAATACGTGGAGACAGACGAAATGCCTATTCATAAATACCCATTCCTGGAACCACAATGGTAAGAGTTCAAGGCGATGAAAACGATCGAAGATTTCAAAAGTACAAGTGTGGCGCACAAGGCCCTCCAGGCAAAAAATACACACCCTCACAGACTTGGCACAGCTGGGTATGCGGGTAAAATCCCGCAGTGGAGGAAGGAGGATGAGCTGGCAGCTGCACAGGACATCGCCCCGCCGTTTTCCAATATCCCGGATGACCGCGCTCGAAATTGGATTAGAACAAGGTCATCTACAACGACATCAGGGGACGTCACCTTTCGAAACCCTGCAGACCAGCAAGTGACCGAGTGCCTGGTAAGATATCGATCGAACTACGTAGTTTGTAATTACTCCACAACTTCCTACGAATTGAAATGACATGTCGTGCTCTTGCAGGAAGAGCTGAGTTTTGAATCTACCCTGGGATCATTCCAGGGAACAAGGGAAAATGATATGCTCTCCGTGGCCCTGGGAAACAAGGAGCACCCGGGCCGTACGAGAGGCCTTGGGCTTTACGTTCCTTGGAAACATGGTTTCCAAGATGACTCCGACATGTATCGGCGCAGGAAGAGAAACAAAGCCGAGCGTGACACACAGCTACGAGAAGAGATCAAGGAATCTCTTAGAGAGGAGCTATTAGCTCAGATGGCTGATGTAATCAGAGATGAGGTGCGGAAACAGACAGAAAGTCAGCAGGCCGCCACCGCCGCTCCTGTGATAGCTAGCCCGCACAACCGTCCGAGTAGCTGCGCGTCCAATCCGACGCAAACCCAGTCCAAATTTCCTGTGGACGACATCCTGGTAATAATTATTACCTCTCGAATGCTTGCTCCATTGGTAGGCCTATTCGAGTAGCTAATTTTGTATCGTTATGTAGGAGCCTACGACGTGCAGGCTCCAAGTGAGATATGGCTCCATTCCCTTGTACGCTGTTGGGGCCAGGCATATTCGTCTGGTATCGGGGCCATGGTGCACGGTCAAGCTTTAGCGCCAGGCTTCGCAAAAGTTAATGTGGATGGTGTGTATGCCAATTTTGAGGTGGTCCCGCTACCGAAGCCCCCCAACGACGAGATCGTGAATCTAGGACAGGCCATTGGAACATTCATCCAGTGGCCCAAAACCGACATATCCCTGGAGGCTTCTTCACCGGTGGCAGGACCAGAAGTGCAGTGCGAACCACAGCAACTTGCACTGGTGCCATCTCCACACGGGCAGTGCGAACCACAGCTACCTGCACCGGTGCTATCTCCACGGGTGCTATTCTCGCCAGAGCAACTTGCACCGTCTATACCATTACAGTCGACTAGCATAAAGTCGACCGACAATCGAGGTAGTGGCCAGAGCAAATCAAAGACGAAGGATGATGATGATATCTCGTCCATGCCATTGGCCAGCAAATTCGTGCTAGCTGAGCCGATGGTATGCCAGGAAGAGCTCCAAAAACTAGGACTTGGTTGCCAAAGATTCCACCTTTGGTATATGGAACAGTCCAATAAGCCAGAGGCAGAACGACGCTCAGGTATCACTGTCAAATTCAAGCTGGAACATTTCTTGCACGAAGCTCAGGACTGTGTCTTCGCGGTGACCTTTGACGATATATTTGAACTTTTCACGCTCAACGCTCTCGACGCCTCACTCGTTCGATGCTGGACGCTGTAAGTCTGTACAATCACAGTCTCTGTTCACGTAATACCAATATATGTCACAATTTGTTGCTTTTCTCTGTTATATATAGATTCATGCTGACCGAAGCTAGATCATCGAAATCACGAATTGGTTTCCTGAACCCACGCTTGGTCGCCATTGATACCATCATCGAGAATGCATCCTTCGTTGAGGACTATATTACAAAATCATTGCTGGCTCACCAAGATAAGGAATTTGTTCTTATGCCATACAATGAGGATTTCCATTGGATTTTAATTGTAATTATACCAAAATGGAACAAGGCTATATACCTTGATTCTCTAAGTAAGAACAAATCCAAGTACACAGCTATCGCCCAAATACTCGATAGGTACGTACATTGTACTCTTTCTTTCCTTCCGAATGACTAATCTAACTTTTTTGAATAACGAAGGTCGTTCTCCACATACGTTCAACAAACACGTGACTCGACGACAGGGCCAAGGCCTTGAAACAGGAAAATTTATGTTTTTGCCACCCTTATGAGGTGAGGGGCAACAGATTTGCCACCTTGGTCCGTTGCCAATTCTAAGGTTTGTCAATCTTCCCACATTTATTTCATACATGTCAAGTTTTATATATGCGCGCGTTGATATTCCTATCGACAGGCTGCGTCCATCTCTACATCTGCATTGAAACAGCCGGATTTTGCAAAAATTCGAGGAGAGCTCATTTGGTTTTTGTGGACAAAAGTCGTAAGATCAGATGGAGAGTTCCACTGCCCAGAATGATTTTTTATTGTAATTCTAAGTGCAATTAATGCAGTGTACATCTTTTACAATTGTGTATTTGTTAATGGATATTTTATTTCAATTCAATGAATTGATTTGCGAAATGGATGCTTTATGTTTGTGAAATGAAGTGTGTTGTCAATTGGATGTTTTATGTCTGTGAAATGAATTGAGATGTGAAATGTATCTGAAATGAAATGAGATGTGTCAATTGTATATGTTTTATGTCTGTCATTATCTGCTTGTTTCAGAGGGCATGGCTTGCATTTCCTGAGGCCAGCCAATAAACAGAAATATATTTAGGGGTAGAAAAGAATATCACAGACGGTTTTGCGTTAAAAACCGTCTGTGATAGCTGATAATCACAGACGGTTTTACGTTAAAAACCGTCTGTGATGATCAGTATCACAAACGGTTTTTAACTAAAAACCGTCTGTGATTATCAGCTTTCACAGACGGTTTTTAACTTAAAACCGTCTGTGATTATCAGCTATCACAGATGGGTTTTAACGCAAAAACCGTCTGTAATAGCTGATAATCACAGACGGTTCAAAAACCGTCTGTGATGACCTTCGATTATCACTGACCCATAAATACAGATGGTTCACAAAACCGTCTGTGATGACGATTTCGAACCGTCTGTGATGACCTTTTCTGTAGTAGTGCATGAGCCAATTTTCTTTCTATAGAAGGACCTCAGTCACCTTGCTTACGCATCACTGGATAATGCATGAATATAAAAAACATCAAAAGGTCATAAATTAAATGCATTAGTAGTTAACCCGTGCACTTACACCTTACACCGGCTAGTACGTGAAACTAAAATCCTGTTAGTAAAGTAACATATATGGGTTAATTGCACAACTGGTCCCTCAACTATTTTGCTCGTGGCTCAATTTAATTTGGTTCTAAAACGACGATCCCTCAACTATTGCTGGTGGCTCAACTTGGTTCTAAAACGACGAGCAATAGTTGAGGGATCATTTGTGCTGTTGCAAAATGGATTGTATAACAGTTGTTACTTTACTGTTCTATCTAATTGTAAAACTTTATGACGTGCTTACTTAGCATATATATTTATAGCAAGACAAAAAAAATCAAGACAAGATATCACCCTTGTGTGAATAATCTAGCTCATGACTGTTTTGGGAACCTTGAGGCCCCTCTCGATGCTTGCCATGGGTACTTACTAACATCATACAAAATTTTGTGATATATGTATTACGGGGCTATCGATCTACAAAGTGGCTTATTTTTTTTTCTTAACTATAGCTACACTTTATGTCCGTTGCATCAGCATCAAATTAGATAGTACAACAATCTCCATACAAATCTAGTAGTTACCAAAATCGACTTAAACATAAGTAAATGTCAAGCAAATCATAAGTATTAATTAGGCGGACCATATGTAGAAACTAGAAACTACTCCCCCATTTATTTTTATAAGGTGCACTCAAGAATCAAACTTTAATTTTTGATAAAAAAAATAGCCCAATAATACATAAATACATAGGTTTTGTGACAAAAAGTGGTGCAATTGGATAGTATTTGAAAGTACTTTCATGTAATCACGGTTTTATAGTATGAATAATATTGAAAATAAATTGATGGTCAAAGTTGATTTTTCGGCAACGCGCCAAATTAAAGCACGCACATCTTATAAAAATCGAAGATAAAGGTAAAAGCGACAATACACATGCGACTAATGCGAAAGTGGCTGAAAAAGTGAACAGGATTGATTCATGGCAATTGATGGGACAAGACAACTAATATAAGAGGGTGGAAAAGGTGAACATGGTCGATGCATGGCATTCATATGATAAAAAACAATTGTGTGATTAACAGCACAATGTTCACACGCCAAAAAAAAAAAAACAAAGCGCAATGTTGGGTACCTTCAAATCGACATGAGCAGTCTAATATTTTTAAGAATTAAAAAGGTCTAATATTTTTAATTCAATAGATCATATTAGTTAGGAGCTGCTCATTTGGTTTTTTTTTTGTAGTTTATGGCTTATTTTCATTATTTGGCACAGTAGCTGACTTATTTTGCACCATAATTGCTAGTGGCTTTTTTGGCGTAATTAAATTTAAGAAATTTAAAAATAAAAAATAGGTTAGCCTATTACGGATAATACAATGGAATACGAAAAAAGCAAAAAAGCTAGAAAAAGATGCAATTAAGAAACTAGAAGTTAGAAGTCAAAAACCCAATGGAGAAGCTAAAATGAGCATGGTTATACTTTATCTGATAAATGATTAGTATAAATCCCACGAGGGGTAAAATTGTAATTGCACAACTGAATTTGAAATAAACACGCATGGACGGACAAGTAATAGGTTAGTAAATGTCCATAATACCCTTACAAAAGATATAAAAATGTCTATTATATCCTCAACAAATTAATGATTGTATTTAATTTCTACTACCGCCCCCTATTACCCACTTACTACCGATAGAACCTATTGCAAACATTCAAGAGTAGTCATTTTTTTTCTAGGACATCAAGTAAAACAAGTAAAAATGAACCGAATTATATCCCATACGCACCTTGTATAGTTCCCCTAATTGGTAATAGAATTAAGGTTCATACTTTTTTTTAGAGTATGATTCATACTCCATTTTGAAGGAGGGCTGGAGAGACTATATAAAACCATGAGAGGTGATCATAGAAAGCCCAAGCAACCAAGTAACAAAACAAAGAAGCTACTCATTCAATAATAGAGATGCACGAGAGTACTTCTAGGTTATGTAATTCTTTAGCACTAGATTCTTATATAGGAAAAGAATCTGAGGGTCTTAAAGATTTCAGAGGTTAGGTTGTCGATGATCGAGTCGTCGATCTTACGAAACAATACAATAAAAATGGTAAAAATCTTTGGGAGAGAACAAAGATGCTCTTTATTGCTAGCCCTAATTACCCTGAATTGAATGAGAATGAATGATCTTATCATTGCCTTTATTGTCCAGCCTTAAATACCAGTGAAGAGACTAATTATCCGCCGAGGAACACGTCTTATAGAACCAGCGCGTGTGATCGGGAAGGTAGTTATTGTCAGAGATAGGAACCTGTGGGAGACGAACGTGGGAAACAACTGTATGTAAATTGTTGTCAAAGACTCAGTGCCTAAAATGTTGTGTTATTTGGAGTAGATAAGACACGTGTTGTATCGACCGCACGGAAGGAATATACTGGAATCAGGTCCAGGAACTAGTTCATCTCTGGGCGGTCATCTAGTCAGGCAACACACATAGTGTTTCTCCGACTAGGATACTCGAGGAGCAACCCTTAGAGGTTTTATGACAACGTGGTTCCTTGGGCCTTAATTAAATATTAAAGCCATATTTAGGGATTTATTCAATCCTTATCAGCTAGCCCTCGAACGTTAAATGAATTCATAATATGAATTTCTTTTGATTGGATTTTAACAGCGAAAGTTACTCCTTTAATAGCAAAAGTAAAGAAGCAATTCTCATTCACTTTAAGTTGAGAAACTAACCAGGAAATTGAAAGGTTTTGTGTCCATTGGGCTTCAAGTCAGATAACCCTTGTTTGTTGTTGGAGAGAAACCCTTTGGCATGTTATCTGTTAGCTTCATGCTTTCAGAAAAACCTTTGATCTTCTTCTCCGCCCTACCACTTTTCACCCATAGCCTCGAATCTTTTTGATCCCCTTTTGTTCTTTCACAACTCAGCCAAAATGTTTGATCTAATCACCAATTGGCTAGCGTCGGAGTTTGGATCAAAGAAGCTTAACACCATGGAAAAGGAAGGGATGCTTCTTGATAAAGTTCTGGTCCTGTGGAGGTCAGCGGTCAGAGAAAAATTTTCGAGTGGGAATGAAGGCGAGATTCCGATCTTCTATGCATACATCGAGTGTGGATTTTGATTGTCGACACACTCATTCCTCTCTAAAGTCTTGGAGTATTATGGAATCGAGTTGGTAAACCTCACTTCCAATTTGATTGCTAATCTGAGCATCTTCGTCTGCCTCTACGAAGCATACTTAGGGATTCCGCCAAGCTTGGCACTCCTCAAATACTTCAATAGGATGGCGAAGTGGGAGAAATCTGTAGTGTCACCTGGAGGCTACGCTTTGCATCTCCATGATGGGAAGACCAAAGAATACATTCTAATGTATTATAAGTCCTCGTGGTCATCGTGGAAGAACTTGTGGTTCTACATGATGCTTAGCAAGGACGACAGCCTTTCCTTCCCTGATCAGGTTGCCGTTGAGAACCCAAGGTGGAGGTCCTCTTCAAAGAAGGAGGGAAAGGTAGGTTGATAGGTTGATGCCATCGCCCATCTCAGGGAGAGATGTCTTACTTCATGTACATGGTGAAGGACTTCTCTATGCGCTAAATAAGTCCTTTGAAATCATGCAACCATATTATACTATGGTACATTGGCGCGAATGATTCAATTAGGGATTCTTCATATGGTAAGCCTCAAAAAATTCTGACCAGTTGAGTATTATTTTCATTTGGTTGAATCTTTTGATCTTAAGGTTTCCCTTGATTGCATAGCCCTATCTACTACTAAGGTGAGAGAGAGGATCAAGATGATTTGTGTAGGGGAGCCTGGCCAGAAATTGGAGGTGCCCTCAATCCTTGCTCTTACCTTTACAGCTGAGAGGATCGAAAGACTTGAGGTAAAAATGATAACCCTTCTCATCGATTGTATATTTTTTTGATTGGTGTGTTGCAGTGCTCTTATGATGTGCAGATGGTCGGGATGGAGAGCAGCGAGCTATTCGTGATTTTGGGGGATGCTCCCCCGAGCCCCAAGAAGCAGCGAAGCATGAGGAAGTCATATGGTGCTTTGGGTCAAACCCTACTCCATCAACTACTACTTTGAGCATTCCTCCGAGTGCCCCTCCAACCGCTTCTACGAACCTTCTGATGACCGCATAAGCTTCTAAGAGCAGAGTTCCCTTGGAGATAGGCTTCAACTATGACTCTGAAAGTTTTCCTTATAAGCCTACCCCCTCTCTTATAAGGAGTACAGAGAAAAGACACCGACGGGAATATATTTCTTGTATGAAGGACTTCATCACCAAAATCACTTTAGCTTGTGATCAAGCGGAAGAAATGGAAGAGCCGCTGATTAGAGCCATTACGATCATAGAACCAACTTTACTGGTCGTGGGCTTCGACACGGTCATGACCGACTAGACCAAGGCTCTAGTGATCGTCCCCCAAGCACGGGAGGAAACAATTACTCCGGCAGTCGAGGGAGTTCTATCCTCTGAGAAGGTGGTTGGAGAAGCTACTTCCGACTACCCCATGGAAGATCTGATTAAGCATAAAGTTATCCAGTTGGAGGATTCAAGGGGTTCGACCAGCCCTACTAGTGCAGTACTGGTGAAATCGGTTGGCAAAAAAAAACAAGCGCTCTGGACTATGCTCTAGGATATTTTAACTTCAAAATGAAGAAGACCAGGTATGTACTAGTAAAAATTCATGTAAATTCATACCTTTGGATTTTTACCATTTTAAAGTTCTTCTCCCTTTTCATTCTTTTTTCTTCGTAGTACTTCTAGTACTCTGATCAGTCCTAATCCACGTACTCCTCATGAGGAAACTCCCAAGGAGGGAGTAGTCGAGGCAACCCCTGAGATGGCAGGGGAATCATCAATTGTTTTTGCTACTCGGGATTCTTTGGATGCTTTGACCCCGTGCAAGGATGTGGAGGCAAAAGAGAAGTCTCGATAGGATCTGACTATTGCAGGGACACAAATGCTCAAATTCAAATCCAAATGTTGTTTGGATGCCATTGTAAGGAATCCAAATGAGATGGAGTTATCAGCATACAGGTGGTCCTATCCACAGGAGGGATCAAGGGGCCTTGCCAGCGAAAGAGGGTCTAGGGGGCTCGTCAGTAGCGGCAGTTGCCGGAGTCTGAAAAGAGAAAGGAGATGAAGGAGATCCATGTGGCAGTTAAGTGAGTTGAGTAAAGGGTGGGTTCTTTTGAGCTGATAGCTTATGGTTTAAATATTTAAATTCTGATTGTTCACGAGAGACAGTACGTAAAGGAATATAGTCTATGTGATTTTGGCTGGTACAGATAAACTCAGTACACTTTTTAATACAATTTTTCTATTGGTCATGCCTTGAAAAAACACATCATTTAAAAACTAGTTAGTTTAAGCATAAACCAACTTTAAGGAAAAAACGACCTTTAGTAAGGACTTTGAGGGGTGTCAGGGGCGTCGAAGAAGACACCACGGCGGCACTAACGACGAGGAAGAAGCATTGGTGGCGTGCAGCGACGAGGAAGAAGCAGTGGAAGTGCCGGCAACGAGGAAGATGCAGTGGCGGCGGCAACTAAGTGGGAGAACACGCGGACGAGTGGATCTGGAGGGGAAGAGGCACCGCGGGTTATGAAAAGACACGGTGGCACCGGCAGTGATGAAGAAGACGTGGCGGCACCGGCAGCGATGAAGAAGACACAGCGGCATCGAGGGGCTTCCTGTAGAGGTAGTGGCCAGAGTGGCTGCTGGCTGGAAGCACACCGGGGTTGTGGCTGGAATCTCACCGGAGGCTACGAAGAGGAAGGGATGAGATGTGGCTCCAGCGGCGGCAGTGGTACAGGGCAGCGATGGCAGGGAGAAGATCTGGCGATAGGAAAGCGATGGACTGAATGGTGGTGCTTGCCAGCGAGGACTCCGGTGAGGAGCACGGGTCGTGAGAGGTGGGGAGAAGGCATCGGCGATGGCAGCTTGATGTTGAAACGATGCGAGAGGAGAGATCGATCGCCAATCTCTACTCCTTAAAAGGAGGAGTTCAAGGTGATGGTGCATCCTACACTTCCTTGACGTGTGGGCCCACCCTCCTCACGAAAACTGTGCGCCCTTGCCTCCTCCCACGAATACCGTCGCCTCTCTCCTCCCTGGCCTCCTCCCCACAGATTTTCCGCCGCTCCTCCCCACCGACACTTCCGCCGCGCCGCCCTCGCCTCCTCCCCTCCCTCCTCCGCCGCTCCGGCCTCGCCTCCTCTCCACCCTGCGCCGCCTCTCCACCCCGCGCCGCCGCTGCCTCCTCCTCCCCCTACTCCTCCACTCCGCCGCCGCATCCTCCCCCGCTCCGCCCTCGCCTCCTCCTCCCCACCCCACCCCGCACCGCCACCGCCTCCTCCTCCCGCACCACCACCGCCGCCTCCTCCTCCCCACCCCGCGCCGCTGCTGCCTTCTCCTCCCCCCACTCTGCTCCGCCCTCGCCTCCTCCCCTCCCTCCTAACGCAACCGCCGCAGCTGCACGCGCCTCCCTCCTCGCGCAACCGTTGCCCCCCACCTCTTCCCGCAACCTCTCGCTCCCTCCTTCCTAATCCTCCCTTCCGTTTTCCTCCCTTCTGTGAGAGCTAAAAACTGGTTATCGTCTTTGTTTATACTGAATTAATATGTGCTTTTGTGAATAATAGGTGGAGGATATGTAATATCACCAGTCAATCAAGGAAGACAATCAGTTGTGAAGCATATGCTTGCTATAGACTGGAAATTCTGGAAGTCTTATCTGTTTACCTCATCCGCAAAATACATCACTATACATATGCTAGGAAGAGTAGCAGGCATGTCTTCTGATAGATCAATAGATCATTGCTTGATGTGATTATCAGCCTTTGTTTCCTGCAAGGTTCACTAAGCTAACTTCATTGTTTGCAGCCTTGCGAGAATTCTTCCGAGCAAAAAATGGAAACTGTGCTTGTATGGAGTTCTTATCGGGTGAGCTGACAAGGGATATGGGGCTACCACAGGGTGAAAATGAGAGGATAAAAATAGAAATGCAGCCGGCAAATGAGAGCAACAGGCTTGAGGGTCCTACAGAAGGATCGCAGGGTGGTTCTAACAGGCACTTGAGCAGTGCTGGTTCCTTCGTTCAACTTAATGATGCAGTGGATGAGTTCTTTGATGTTCCAGATGAATCAGAATGTGATCAGAGAGAATTTATGTGGCCTTCTGATGAGAGCACACATGTTGGGGTGAGTTCTTTAGATACAAGCTTGCATTTTGTGTTTGCATGATAGAAGGTTGTTAAGCAATTAACTTACTGTTCTTATTGATTAAGACAACAATTTTTTCAATCTTATCTTTATAATTACTGGTTTTAGATCGTGATATGGCTGTTTCCATTAGCACACTGAACCCTTGTGGCCTTGACATGTAAAGGTTAATAACCTCGAAATACCCAGAAAAATTGTCCATATTTTCCAAACATTCAGCTGTTGGCTTGTCACATTGGGTGTAACTTGTGTATCTTAGCACATACTATGGCTTCTCTCTTTCCAACCATTAAAAAGAAGATATTGATCATGTTTCTCGCAATGTTGCACAAACACACACTCAGGCAGCCAGTATGAACATATTTTTTTCCCAAAAAAGAAACAAAGTATGAACATATTATTTCTTTTCTGCACCATGGTCTTAGCATGCCAAAATTCGCTCATACTTGAAAAGGTGAAACACTTTCAGTCAGAAGAACCACAATTTAATTACAAGGAATGACATGGTGTTGGCATAATTCAGAGAACCAGGCTAAAAGAACCCTAAACCCTATATGTCAGCAGTTGAGAGAGATATTGGACTTTTCTGGTTGTGAGAAAGTGATAGCTTCTGCAAAGTATACATATGCTATGCTTGATGGCAATGCTACAATTTGCAATATTTTGCAATTACCTCTTGTACATTGTCAAAAACTGGTCATGAACTGATGTAGATGTTGGAGATTAGCGCTATATACTTCCACTAAGCTTTTCATGGCAGTCACATTGGCGTACAAGATTATTCAGTAGTATAAATCATTAAATCCAAGTACACTGTACGTCATGCATGAAGCTTTGGAAAGGCTTGGTTATTATTCGGGTGAAAAAGACATGGAGTTCTCCAGCTTCTCAGCTGCCACCGGACGAGCTGTGAAGACATGGCAGGTGCCTCATCGTTCCTTCATGTTGGAGATTAGCGCTATATACTTCCACTAAGCTTTTCATGGCAGTCACATTGGCGTACAAGATTATTCAGTAGTATAAATCATTAAATCCAAGTACATTGTACGTCATGCAGGAAGCTTTGGAAAGGCTTGGATATTATTTGGGTGAAGAAGACATGGAGTTCTCTAGCTTCTCAGCTGCCACCGGACGAGCTATGAAGACATCGCAGGTGCCTCATCGTTCCTTCATTGATTGAAACGTATAATTCCATACAGCTGCTAACCAGTGTAAACATTTGTACACGATCCCTGTTGCAGGCAACGGTAGGCACTTCTGAGGATGGAGTGATGACATCGGAGCTACTTGAGAGGTTATTTGCGGGACAGATCAGGGAGGATGTGAAAACCCAAGTAAGTTTAGCTACCACCAACCTTCTATCCCACATGTAAGTAACACACTATTTTTTCTTTGTTTTTAGTTACACACTGTGTTAGTTCCTACACTCTATGATCTTAGCTTACTGTCTAACTATGGCAATGTTGAGAATTAAGCATTATTCTCGACGTAATGCTCGTCCTTTATATGTGGAAACTGCGATTGGGATCTTAATTGGGGGGAAAATGACTTATTTGTTTGAAAGGATTTTCTAAAGATGTGTGGCATACCAAGATTTTCTAAAGGCAAATAAATAGCCGTAACACTTGATGTACACAGCTGAGATTATATTTGCTTGTATGATGGCATATAAAGGCAAATAATAAAGAGATTTTCTTGCTTGTTATTTATTGTGCTGTTTAGGATCCCATATATTTATGTATCACTCTTTTTTAGGATTCCGTAGCAATGCTCACTTTTTTGACAAGTAAAGTTTATAAAGTTCATTCTCGACCAATCATTTCTTGCATTTAGATCATGCCTCATTGACTAAAGCCATCATTCAGAGTTGAGTTAGTTGATGATGGATAAAATTCAAAGCCATATTTAGTGTAGACAGGAGACATGTGAACAAGCAAGCGGTATCCTAAACTGAAAATAGAGGAGGTAAGGACCAAATAGTGCAGTCCAAATGAGTAGGCAAGTTCCAAACATTTGTGGGATAAAATTCAAAGCCATATTTAGTTTAGACAGTAGACATATGAACAAGCAATAATGATATCCTAAACTGAAAATAGAGGAGGTAAGGACCAAATAGTACAGTCCAAATGAGTAGGCAAGTTCCAAACATTTGTTTCCAGACTCAATAAAATATGCTACGTGTAACTTGCCTGTCGAGCTGCTATAGGTAGGTTCCAAACATTTGTTTCCAGAATAATATATGCTATGTGTAACTTGCCTGTTGCGCTTATTTTGAAGGAAAAACAAATCGTTTGTTATTTAGCATGCGTGAATATACATGGGCCTATCCATGCCCTAATGGTATTTTGATTATTACTGTTTTCCTGACGTGATTAATCAATTGTTTTCCCATATCTTCTGTGCAGATTATCAGTGCCAAGTTCTTGAGATGGTGTTGCTCTCCAGTTAGGGCTCTCGCTTGGCAGTTAACGCGTAGTCCCAGCTCTTCTACTTAGGTTCATTGTAGTTTGTAGTTGGGTAGTATATGAAGATCAAAGACTAGAAATTCTTAGTGTAAAGCAATGTTGACATTGATGTCTGTTCCTTGAATTTACCTTGTTTTATTGACAAACTCTGACATTCTGATTTTTACCCCTTTCATGCTCATAGTTATCTTGTATGTGATATACGACTTATTTAAGACCTAGAACACGTTTGTATGTACTCGTGAGTTTTAAAACATGTAGTACGATAAATTTTAAAAATCCGTAGCAACGCACGGGCATTCAGCTAGTTCTACCAAAAACAGAGGTGTGTTCACGTCTGAATGAGAAGCCCAACTTCTACCTGTCACCGATTCAGGCTGAATTGGGCCTTATTTCAAATTCCAATTCTATGGGTATCCAAACATCTCAAATAGATCTGGCCAAATTCTAATTCCTTGATTCTGGGCTAATTTGGATCAAACATGAATATTTTCACCTACTGATCGAACGCAAAGTTCTGTGAATTGGGCGAACATTTTATCGGCCATAATAGTGTTGCATGTCATATACCACATAATTAAATGATCTTAACATGAATGACGTAAGCAGGGAATTTGCTATACCTTTCGCTGGTTATCGTGAGCTCGTCTTTTCCAGAATTACACTGAGCAACTCAGCGCTCTTATCTGTTTCAGAAAACTCATCTATGTAATCGATGGAAAGCATGTCGTGAAAGTCCCAGCTCCTTGACGGTTACACTGAGTGTAACTTTGGTGTTTTTGGGATGCCATGCATCGCCACCAGGAGCAAAGACAGTACGTGACTCCCACCTTAGAACAGGTCCCTCACCAGGTGGATCATCCAACTCAGCGCTCTTATCTGTTTCAGAAAACTCATCTATGTCAGTTGGTGTCTCTTCTTCCATCAATTCTGTGCACTCTCTGACGATCTTATCCTCAAATTCTTTGAATACCTCATAAGCCTGTTCAGGTTCAAGCTCCCCCCTCTCGCACATGTCTCCCAACTTGTTAAATTTAGCCTCCACCTTTTGCTTAATCTCATCTGGATGTAATATGCGAAGTAGGAAAAAAATCAATATATATCCAATACATGAAAAACAGCACAGGGAAAAAGCAAAGGTTACAGCCATACATAGTCTATACAAAAGGGTTACAAGGAATTACATAGCTGCATGCTAAGCTATGCATAAAAGGGGAAAAAATAATTGGATTTTCATACCTAGATGCTAACCTGCATACAAGAATAGCTATGATGTTTGCAACTACACAAACTACTGAAAAGAAACTAGACAGCATATAATGATTAAAAAAACTAGACAGCATATAACAAAAGGGCCACCTATCAGGTAAAGATGTATTTTATATTGACAGGACATGTTGGTTGCCAGCAAGCACAACCTGAACGAATACCAACTTCTGTAATAGTAACAAGAGCCCAAAGCTGATCAGGACTGACCAACCAAGTCAAAAAGAAAAAGAGAGCCCAGCAAAATTCCATGCATCCAAACTTCTGCAGCATTAACATATGGTGGAAAAATGACAAGCATGTAAATAGTTCCCAGCTGGTTGACCATAAGGTCCATAACATATCTTGGAAGAAGTTGGAGCAAGAGTATACAAAAACATGCCTTCTTCCCGTGAAGACAAAACAGGCCCAAAACCTCCAATGGCAGTACCATACCGTTAAGCAATGCATCTTTTTTCAGGCATAAAAAAAACCCAACAGAAACAAAAGGAAGCATGATTGCTTTAACTTTATTTGACTTCTTATTCTTCTGGAGTAACAGTTCTCAAATTTAAGCACAGCTATACCCACCCCACATGAAACATTAATTAAAAATTAGTACTTAGAGGCATGCCTTTGTATGAATTGAGAAAGCCAAACCATCTATGTTGTACATCAATCAAAATAAGAATAATTCAAATGTTGATGAATTTTAATAATATAAACTTATTGGCGATCTCATTAAACAATAATCACTAAATCCCCAATTTAAAGAAATACTACTCCCACAAGAATTTGAAACAATGTAGAAGGTAGAAAAAAAAAACGAATCCAAAGAATCTAATTCACAAAACTAATATTGCTCTCATCATTTTGTTGAAATTTTGCCACAATTTAAGGAAGGAATAAGTCTACTTTACCCTCCTAAACTATGGTGCAGGTCTAATTTTCAACCTCCAACTACAAAACCGGGTATCCAACATCCCACAAATATCAAAACCTACTATTTTACCCCTGGACCCAAACCATTGTGGTTTCATCTGATGTGGCATCTACATGTCAAATGGTTTTGTGTAACATCCCGAAAATTTGAATTTGGACGTGTGTAGCCCTTGAATTATTTGGAATATAATTTCTCGATATTTGGATTTTTATGGTATTTCTTTAAATTTTGGTTGAGGTTCCAATAATTGAAGGAATTTATGAAAAACAAAACAAATAATAAAACATAAAGGAATTGTGAAAAATAATAGAAGTTTATGATTCTAAAATCGAATATGAAAAGATGATCCATAAAAAGGGGAGGGTAACTTGAATTAAACTTAAAACTTTCACTTTGGGCATGATAGTAAAAATAACAATAAAGGTAAATGAATAAAATATCTATATAAATATATGCATCATATTAAACAAGCATAAAGATTAGTTTAGCAATAAGGAAATAAAAGTAGGAAAAATAAGCAAGCAAGCAAGAGAACAAAAATGTGAAGATATAAATGTATACATAGATATACATGAGTGAATATGTGTATATATATATATATATATATATATATATATATATATATATATATATATATATAGAGAGAGAGAGAGAGAGAGAGAGAGAGAGAGAGAATACCTTTTACTCCCGGGTGTAATTACACCCACCTCTAATATACCACCTAAATAAATTTGAAATACTCCTTTATCACATTAGGTATACTCATATACTAATTATAAGATATTCTAATGTGAACCACACAAAAAATTGCAAGGGAGTCCATAGTTTTTAACGTATTTTGTAAATACCTTTATATACGTACACAAAAAGGAGTATGTTGAAAAAAATGTACATACCACCTTTGAAAAATTGTTCATACTACCTATATAGTCTTAAATACTCGTATACTACATGTACATACTCCTCGTTACGCGAGATACTACCTACGTTGTGAGATACGACATAGGGTGTAATTACACCCGGGAGTGTATATATCTTTACTCCTTAAAAAGAAGGAGTTGGTGGTTGGTCCGGCCTCTCCTATCCCTTCTTACAAAAAAAACATATGCTGACTGACATGTAGATCTCTTCTACCTTTCCTCGCAAAAACCTCCGCCAGTTTCTCTCCCCCCACACCCCCACCCACCAACTCCCTCCCCTGTTATCTGCGTCGCTCCGCCCACGCCTCCTCCCCTCCGCCTCCGCGTCGCCCATAACTGCGCCTCCTCCTCTCTCTCTCCTCGAGCCGCATCCCACTGCCTGCCTCCGCCGTGGCGCCCGTCCCGCCCCACCTCCCTAGCAGCCTCGCCCTCGCTCGCCTCGTCCGATTCCTCCTTTCCGCCTCTGGCCTGATCCTGTCGGCGTCCGCTGGCGCCCGGGGCCGTGGCCTCGCCGACCACCGGCGAGGAGCTCCGCGTGTCTCCATCGGCCGGTCCGCCCTCGCCTCCTCCTCCCCACTCCGCGCCGCCGCCGCCTCCTCCTCTCCAACCCGTGCCACCGCCTCCTCCCCTCCCTCCTACCCCGCGGCGCCGCCTCCTCCCTTCCCTCCCACCCCGCGGCGCCGCCTCCTCCCCCCCACTCCTCCGCTCCGCCGCCTCCTCCCCCGCTCCTCCACTACGTTGCCGCCGCCTCCTCTCCCCACCCCTCCGCTCTGCCGCCACCTCCTCCCCCGCTCCGCCCTCGCCTCCTCCCCACTCTACGCCGCCGCCTCCTCCTCCTCCCCACTCCGCTACCCATCTCCGCCTCCCAAAACCCTAGCCCCTCGCCTCGCCGCCCTCGTTGTCGCCTCCGCAGTCGCAGCCGTCGGTGGCCAGTACACCAGATCCCCCGCGCTGGCGTGGCTCCGCGGCCTCCCGCTCGCCCCGGAGTACCACCCAACGGAGTCGGAGTTCACCGACCCCATCGCCTTCCTCTCCCGCGTGGAGCGGGAGGCCGCGGCCTACAGCATCTGCAAGGTCATCCCGCCCTACCCCCGCCCCTCCCGCCGCTTCGTGTTCGCCCACCTCAACCGCTCCCTCGTCACCTCCTCCGACGGGCCCAGTCCTACCACCTCCGACGCCTCCAATCCTACCTCCTCGCCGCCAGCCTCCGCCGCCGTGTTCACGACCCGGCACGATAAGGTTTAGAGGTATTATAACAAAAGAGCATTGTTCACGACAAGATTGAGTGGATGAAGAAAATTAGAGGTTTTATTCAGAGCAAAGGGGGTTCCGTCAAGCGTTCAAATACTCCTCAGGGTGGTTCCATGAGACAGCCATTCAGATGAGTCCCTTGTAAGCTCTAGCCTATGCTTGACTTGTGTCCTTATATCTGTATTCATTTCGAAGCTTTATCCCTTACTATCCTGAATCAGTTGCCTCAGATTATTTTCTATCAACTCTGTCTTCACTGGACACTCATGCCATGTTGTTCTACTCAATGAAGTATTTGTTTGGCTTTTCAGGTTGAAGTTGCATTTTCAGGTGCTGGTGTAAAGGAAGAAGGTGTTGAATTTGGTACAACTGGTACAACGTTGAAAGTATTACCTCCATGGATGATCATAGAAGGCATGAATCTTACAAAAGAACAAAGAGGAGATACCAGTACATCTAAACTGGATGAAAAATCAGAAGTCAAGGATGACAAAAAACAGACTCGAAAGGAGATGAGAAGAGTATACAGGTCAGCTTAGGGATGAACATAAATTGACTTTTACAGTCAAGTTTTATTTGCTATTTTGAAAGGTTTTGTATTAATTATTTTTATTGTCTAGGATGAATACATAAAGGCTTATTATGAGGCCCTCAGGAAAAGACAGAAAGAAGAGGATGCAAAAAGGAGGATGCAGTAGGAAGGTCAAACATTTGCTTCTGAATCTAATTCTAAACGGCATGTGGGCATGAAGTCCAAACTTGAGGATGGGGACGATGAGAATGAGGGTGTTGAATAGGAAGAAGACCAACCTGTAGGTATCTTATGCTTCTTTAGTTTCCTTGGCTTCAATAATATCGTTTAGTGTAAATGTATGTAGCTACAAAGCGGAGCTGATTTAATGTTTCTAATAAATGGTGAATTAACTGTTATCTGGGTTTGACAATCTAAGTTTTTATATAGGGTGAACATGTTATTTTTGATTTCTTGAAATTGACACTGCTTAGCTGTTAGCTAATACCATGATTCGGTTTGTAGGAATGCCATAATTGATTCCGAAAATTAAGAACTAATTGTTATGCATTTGGAATTGTTGAAATTTCATCATTTGTTTTAATAACCATAAAGTATACGTACGCAAAGGACCCTGTGCTTAAAGAAAAAGAAAACGGTATTTTGTAAAATTTGCTATGGACTAATGCTAGGGAAAACACTAAATGAAGTAAATTCTTTTCTGTCTAATGCTGCTCAATACACTGCTGCCATGAGGAAGGTCGGTGATGCTCAAGTAAGAGAATTACTTGAACGTGTCTCTGAATGTCTTGACAAGGAGCGTTGTAATACATTTGAGGATTGCATAACTTGGGCCCAACTGAAGTATGTTTACCTCTTCTGCTTCATTGTTATTTTCTTTTCTGTATGATCTTCATTTCTATTTTTACTTGGTCTCTACCGCATTTTAAGCTGCTGCTTTAATAGTATATGGAGTTCCACACTATCCTCCCTCCCTCACAAGGAAGATTAGTTGAATCCACCATAAATGGATCATGAGATTTAGCCCCTAGCACTGTCATATTAACTGATGTCTATTCAAGTGTGTATCTGTGTAGATTAGTATTGTTGAGATTCCATCTTTTTTCTATGCACGAGGCATTGACAATCAATACTGTTAAGATTTGAGAATTGTTGTATTTCAACAGCTTCTCTTTTTACCTGTAGATGTACCTCATTTTAGGGCTTAGATGTACCTCATTTTAGGGCTTCTTTCTCTTTTTTCCCAGTAGATGTACCTCATTTTACGGCTTCAGTTTTTGTGCAAGCTGATAAGTTCCTTTTTTGTTCTTGGCAGATTTGAGGATTATTTCACAAACTATGTGAAGCAGCTCACATTCACTTTTCCTGAAGATGCTTCCACTAGCACGGGTGCTCCTTTCTGGTCTGCCCCCAAGCGCTTCCTTCATCCGCTGCAATTTTCAGCTGCTGATCCATCTCACATACACTTCATTATGTCTGCTTCAATATTGAGAGCAGAGTCATTTGGAATTGCTATACCTGACTGGGCAAAGAACACGATTAAGATGGCTGATGTAGTAAATAAGGTTGCAATTCCTATATTTGAGCCAAAGACAGGGGTCAATATTGTGACAAATGAGAAGGCCACTAACCTTTCGAGTGCTTTAGTTGATGTTGTCGCTATTATTGATGTTCTCCTAGCTAAGTTGGAAGAATATGCCAAGAGGCTACCTCTAGGATTCCAAATGAAACCTATCCAATTTGAGAAGGTTAGTATTTTCAAATATAACTTTGTTGGAAGAGTGTTTTGGGAAAATATGAAGACACACACTGTTAGGACAGCTTTGTTCTTCAAACCATTTATATCTATTTTTGTTCTTTCTTTATACAATTAGTATCATGTAAGAGATATTGAAGTCTCATGTTCTATTTAGTGAACTTTCTTACAATAAGTTAACAATCCTGGGGTGGAATAGCATGGTGTAGCATGAATTGGTTCAACGTACTCCTTAAAATCCTTTTAATATTAATTGAAACGGGTTGTTTGCATTGTTTTTATACATTCTTACATTGTAGTTGCATTTTGCTTTGAAGAAGCATGGTGTTTCTGCTGAAGGAATGGTGCTAGCATTAACATAAAGCAGGACATGTTGCACTGTGTGAGAGTTAACCACTTTTTGTTTAGTGTATGTAGTATCGATTAGTTTGTTACTTAGTGCTAATTTTTCATGTCCGGGTACAACTCTCGTAATGTAAAAAACATTGTAAAATTCACTTGCCTTATGTTGAACGGGGTCCTGCCAAAAAGTATGTGCCAACGGATATATATAGTGCCAAAGAAAAATATTATTTACTGTATGGTTTAGTATTCCGTTGTGTAAAGTTTAGTGTTTGTTGTATGTTCCGATTTGTGAGATTATTACGTCAATGGTATTATTTCTTCCCTTTTAAACTGTCTTGATGAGTGATTATTGAACCAGTAGTTAGCTTTTCAGATGTGAAAAAAGATTAACTACAATAATATACTATTTTAGTGTTAGTTTTATGGTTCCGTAGCAACGCACGGGCACATGACTAGTGTATATATATATATATATATATATATATATATATATGTGTGTGTGTGTGTGTGTGTGTGTGTGTGTGTGTGTGTGTGTTTGTGTGTGTGTGTGTTTCCCCACCCCGTCGCGTCGCCCTGACCGAGTAGCGCAAAAGTTCTGCTGTCTCTTCCATGGGCAGAGCACGCCTGGTCACTGGAGCCACCGTAGCACTGCCCTGACACCGCTGCCTGACTCCGAAATGACCACACGGCCGCCCCGCTCGATGCCGGCCTCTCCCCGTCGCCTATAAAGCCCGTACGACCCTCCAGTGGCACCGCATTGTTTCCCTCTACCTTCCACCTCCCCGAATTGGTTCCCTGTGCCCTGTAGTGATGAGGACATCTCTACTTCAAGTGTGCATCAAGAAGCTAGTCATGAGACTCCTACAGGTCCTATGACAAGAGCAAGAGCTAAAGTTACTACAATAACAGGTGCTTTTGTTTCTTAAAGAATCCCCTAGTGCTTTAGATGAGAATGGTATACTACCTCATGCAAATGTTTTGTGCATTCTCAGGTTTGAACATTGTGAAGCCTTTGGAACTGCGAGGGAGGAGAGGGAGGCTGGAGCTAAAGCGATGGAGGAGAAGCTCACGTTGGTTAAGCAAGAGGAGAAAAGCTCAACAATTCAAGCCCAATTCGGATCTTCCACAAACCCCACCAAAATTCATCTCAGAATCAACTCGGAATTCAATTCGGATTCAGTTCGGGACAGCCCAACAGACCTGTAATAAAAAGGCCATAACTTTCACATACGGAGTCCGATTGGGGTGTTCTTGGACTTGTTTGAAAGCTTATTCCAAGGCCCACACAATGGGTATGGCCCCAGCTTCAGAAGACATACGTCACGCCGCTATGGCCGAAATAATGTGACGGATTTAAGTTAGGTTTTTCCTTTTTGTGTGTTTTAGGGTCTTAGCCGAATTAGAGTTTGATTCGGCATGTCTAGCCGGCCCTAGGCCGTGCGTGAGTCATGGAGGGCGCCTTAAGTACCCTTGCCCCTCCCTTGTATCAGCAGACCACTTTTGATAATAGAATACTCTTGTTCTTTTAGGATGTGTTTGGTTTGAGGGATGGGGTGGGATGGAATGGGATGGTTCCTTTGACCAAGCATATCTATGTGTTTGGTTTGAGGGATGGAATGGTCCAAAGTGGGATGAGCCTGTGCAAATTTAGAGAATATTCTTCTTAGATGCTGGACCATGTGGTTCCACCTTTTTTATGGAACCATCTCATCCTATTCCATCCCATCCCATTCCACTTTCATCACACCAACCAAACACATCCTTAATTACCTTTATACCCCTACCTTCCACAAAAAGTTTGTGACCCATATACCTCAATAGACTCAAAATAGTGATCTGAACATATTTGGGGCAGTGGCACGGTAGCAAAAAAAAGAGGCGAGCAAAAAAAACCAAGAAAAAATGGTGTGAGAAGGCTGATTTCGGTGAGTGCTTCTAGTTCATAGTTTCAGTTTGAGTCACTAAAATTCTTTAGCAATCTTGTGCCCTCTATTCTTGTTATTGCAATTGGCTAGCGTCTCTCCTAGTACTTGTGCAAAACGAGCTATTTCATCATTAGTTTTAGATTGCTTCCAACTAGCTCATTTCTTTGTTTACATTAAGTCACATTGATCTTTGCATTTGCATTCATATACTTCACTTAAACCTATTGGATCAGCACTTGGGCAAAGTTTCTAGCTTGGATTATTACTTAATCTTACAGCATCATGAAATTCAGATTGTGTAGGATAAACACTTTCATACCAAGCTCTACCCTATAACCGTTGTTGTGCAAGTAGTGAACACTCTTAAATTCGCTTGATCATCATTGTGCTGTTGTCACTTCTACCAGGTGTAAGTTTTTATTGGCCTTAATTCACTTCGGAAGGGTAAGAACTTACTTGGGAGAGAAAATAGTGAGATTGAGTGATTTCCATAAAGCATTATTCTACATAGTGTTGTGGTTACAGACCAAACAGAGAGAGAGAGATGGTAGTGGAGAGTGAGGGAGATGAGTAATGGCTTGGGTCTTCCCCATGGCCTGTATTCCATATATATATATATACATGGGGAGTGCTTTTACAGTTGTACCCTTACATTTGAGTATCCCCTCCAGGGGCACTTATGTCATTACACATGGCCTATTCCGGACCTTATACCCTTCTACCAGGCCTGCTGGGTTTAGGTGGGGGCCACCCCCACAACAGGAGCCTCTCATGGTGAAGGGCTTCACAGGGCCGAAGCCATGTTGCCGAGTCCTTTGGCCCCCTCCGTCCCTGCGGCCTGTGAACTCCCTCCGAATCTTGCAGAGCTTTGGTGCACGGTGGGGTCCGGTGGCTGAGGCTGGAGCCGGGGCCGATGGGTGGATTGCAGTTGAGGTAGACGCGCGCGCGCGCCGTTCTTTATCCTTCGAACGGGTGGCAGCGGAGGTGGCGCTTAGTCGAAGTAGATGCGCGCGCTCCGTCCCCTACGCTTCGAACGGGTGGCAGCGGGGCTGGCGCCTAGTCGAAGTAGACGCGCGCGCTTCGTGCGCCGGCGTAGGTAAGCGTAGCGGGCCCTGAGCCGACGCATGTGCTTTAAGTGATAAGGGGCGCGCTGCGACGCCCGTTCTTCTGGCCGTCTACGCGGCGACGCGTGCTGGGCGCGGTGCGGGCTTTGAGGCGTCGTGATCATTAATGTGACGACGGACTTCCGGCGGTCGGGCTGCCTCCGGTTGGGCTCCCGCCGATTGGACTTCCGCCGGTTGGCTCCCCGCTGATGGGGTATATATATACGGCGCTGGTGCGGCGTTGTTCCTGCATGTGATTTGACAGAAGCTGCTCCCCTAAAATGGGCCCCTTCCGTGCATCAACATTCCCTAGCGACGCTGAGCGGCTTAAGGGATGTTGATGTACAGATGGAGGTCCATTTTTCTCGGGAGCTTGGTTAGCGTCTGTTATGGTTGACCCATGGCGCTTCCTACCTTCGTGCTGCGTTTTCGCGTACGACAGCAAGGTTTGCCCGGTTCTTCTTAACAGACCTACCTTCAGTCGGTGCTCCTGATGGAGCCCGTCCGCATCATTTTGAAAAATGCTTATGCACTGTAGGTGGCCTGTTAAGGAGAACGAGGCAGACTTTGCGGGATGTTACCCTTGCCTTTGCCGTGTGTGGGAGGTGCCACCGGGCGAATTCGTGCATGCGGGTTCGTTCCTCGAAGCTGAGGTCTAGGCCGAAGCCGCCGCCAGGCTGGTGTGGCGATCGAGAAGACGGCCTCCTACGCGCGCGCCGCACTTTCGTATGACATTCGCCGGTATCAAGCTGCCGATGTCGACGCAGCAGAAGTGGCGCCAAGTCGAAGTAGACGCGCGCGCTCCGTCCCCTACCTTCGAACGGGTGGTAGCGGAGCTGGCGCCTAGTCGAAGTAGATGCGCGCGCTCCGTCCCCTACCCATCGAACGGGTGGTAGCGGAGCTGGCGCCTAGTCGAAGTAGACGCGCGCAGCGCTCCGTCCCCTACCCTTCGAACGGGTGGCAGCGGAGCTGGCGCCTAGTCAAAGTAGACGCGCGCGCTCCATCCCCTACCCTTCCAACGGGTGGCAGTGGAGCTGGCGCCTAGTCGAAGTAGAAGCGCGCGCTCCGTCCCCTACCCTTCGAACGGGTGGCAGCGGAGCTGGCGCCTAGTCGAAGTAGACGCGCGCGCTCCGTCCCCTACCCTTCGAACGGGTGGCAGCGGACCTGGCGCCTAGTCGAAGTAGACGCGCGCGCTCCGTCCCCTACCCTTCGAATGGGTGGCAGCGGAGCTGGCGCCTAGTCGAAGTAGACGCGCGCGCGCTCCGTCCCCTACCCTTCGAACGGGTGGCAGCGGAGCTGGTGCCTAGTCGAAAGTAGACGCGCGCGCTCCGTCCCCTACCCTTCGAACGGGTGGCAGCGGAGCTGGCGCCTAGTCGAAGTAGACGCGCGCACTCCGTCCCCTACCCTCTGAACGGGTGGCAGCGGAGCTGGTCTTCACCGTTAGAGGTGAAATACTCGCTCGGCGACGCGACCCGGCGGTGGCGGATAACTGGTGGCTGGAGAAGGGGGGCTCGTTTTCCGGCGAGTTGGGCCCCTCGCTTACGACCGAGAAGACGATCCAGGCGCTGCTGCGCGCGGGGAAGCTGTCCGAGCGTCAGGCGGTGCGGCTACCCTGTGACACCCCGGCCCATATTGGCCCATGTGTGTGTGCACATGAATTTCTGGGTTAGTCCCACCTTGCTAGCTTACCTTGAGAAGCACTTACATATAAGCCTAGGAGTTCCAAAGGTAGCACCTCCGGTTAACCGTTTTGCGCGAAGCGAGGACGAAAGCGCAAGCGGGTTGCTACTTGTGCGTGGCCTATCCAGAAGGTGTTAGGTCTGAGCCGTTTGGACCCTAGGGCGTTACAAATGGTATCAGAGCCGACTCTCGCGGTTACATGGGTGCGTGCGGGTCAGGGGCGTGGGCATATGGCGCATGGCGCGTGTGGGCCCGTAGCGGACACACGGCATGGCATATGTGCTGGCACTGAACGTATGGACATGTGCCAAGAGAGGAGATCCTTATCATTTGCCCCAGTGTGGGTATGTTTGTCCGACGAGGACGTCGGGTCCTTTGAGGGGGGGTGTATGTGACACCCCGGCCCATATTGGCCCATGTGTGTGTGCACATGAATTTCTGGGTTAGCCCACCTTGCTAGCTTACCTTGAGAAGCACTTACATATAAGCCTAGGAGTTCCAAAGGTAGCACCCCGGTTAACCGTTTTGCGCGAAGCGAGGACGAAAGCGCAAGCGGGTTGCTACGTGTGCGTGGCCTATCCAGAAGGTGGTTAGGTCTGAGCCGGTTTGGACCCTAGGGCGTTACATACCCGCCGCCGTCGAGACGGAACCTCGCCCGGGGAGTCGGAGGCGGTCGTATTCGTCGCCTTCTTCGACGCAGGGCTCCGCGTCCCAGCGGCAGCGATCGTGGGCGACGTGCTACGGACCTTCGGGCTGGAGCTGGCGCAGCTGACGCCAAATGCCGTGGCCCGGCTCGCGGTTTACAGCTGGGCCTTGCGCTCGGGAGCATGCTGGCCCAGTGCATCGTTATTTGCCTATCTGCACGAGGCGCGGTGCCAGCCCAAGGAGCGAAAGGATGGGACGGTGTCGAGCTTTGGCAGCGTCTCCTTTGTTCTCCGGCCGACTTGCGGCAAGCTCTTCCCCGCGAACTCTACTCGCGGGAAGGGGAGTCGCATTGGATGAAGCGGTGGTTCTACCACCGTGTGGAGAGCGGGAGCGGTCTTGAGTGCACGGGCCGACCGATCGCGTTCAATCCCTCGCCCCGCCGGACGCTCGACGATGAGGATATGCGGAGGGCCCGGCGGCTCATAGGCGTGGCCGCCCGCTTCAACATGCGCGACCTCGCCGAAGAGTACGTGATGTACGGCGTGGCGCCGCTCGCTCGCGACTGGCGTCTTGCCGCCGAGAAGCGTCGAGACGACAACATTTTGCCGTTGGTCTGCTTGCTGCCGGCGCCCGTCCGGTCTTTGTAAGCCTCGACCGTGTCTCTCCTCTATTCACGGCGAAGTGCGTTATATGCTGATGTTATCTCCTTTGCTTCAGGGATTAGCTTGGAGGAGGTGGAGCAGGCCGCGCGCGTATTCCTGGGGTCGTGTACCGGCAGGGAGCACGATCAGCGTGCGTCCGCCACCGCCGAGGCGGGGCTGGGGCGAATAAATCGCGTATGCGAGGCCCTGGGCCTCGCCGTGCCGGACCGTGCCGCTCCAGACGATGGTGTGGCGAAGAAGAAGGCGCCGTCTCGAAGAGGGGCCGAAGCGGGGCGTTTGCCGCGCTTGGTGCGGCAGCTGCTACCGCTGCTGCTGATGCTCCCGAGGGCGCGGCAGACGCAGAGTCGGATTCGGTGAAGTATGCCGATTCAGGCTTGGATGGCGCGGACGCCGGAGGCGAGGGATCCTCGGCGAGTGCCCTGGACGGCGGGCTTGCCGTGAGCAGCCGGAGAGGGGAAGTCTCACCATCCGCCGCAGTCGCCGAGGCAGAATCCGCGAGGACCGGCGATGTTGAGGTGGAGCCTTCGACCGCAGCAGCAGAAGACGAGGTGCCCCCTACAGAAACTGCCACAGCGGAACCTTCGCCCCGGGTGCTGTAGCCGCGGGGGCCTCGCCAGCAGTGACTGTAGGGGCGGTGTCGCTGCTGCCTGCCCCGGCTAAGCAGCCGTGTGTACAGTCGGAGCTCCACCGGACGCCGCGAGGATTCGTCGTGGCGACGGGCATCAGAAGCTTGTGGGACTCCGATGCCAATGTCGAGGACGCTGCGGCATGCGCGCCCTCTGCCCCCCTGGCCATGCCGCCCGCCGTGTAGGAACGGTCGTCGCCAGCCCCGAACACGGAGGCTTCTGCTCGCTGCGGGACCATGCTTTCTGCGGGGGCTTACGCCACCGGAGCCCTGTCTGGGAGTAGGGGGCGGTTCCCCGAAGCCCTCCTTTCGCTACCGAAGGTAGGGTGGCTTAGCTTACCCTGATGTATTCTTTTATGCGTTGCGGTGCTCACCCGCATCCCTGTTTGCAGCGTCGCTCATTCCGGAGGAGGAGCGCTTGGTGGAACACGGGACCTCCGCGCGTGTGAGCCCCGCGGACTTCGTGCCTCCCCTGGAGACGCTGAGGGCGTGGCGCGGGATCGTGGGTGACGCGGCTGCCAGCGTCGACCAGCAAGCGCTGCAGGCCTACGAAGCGGGGCGCCTCGGGGACGCGTTCGAGGTGTCCGGTGTGAGGGTAAGTACTCATACGACCCACGCCTGGGCCGGTTGAGCTTGCTAAGTCTCTCCCTTCTACAGACACTCGTGCTGGGGCAGGCCTTGCAAACGGCCTATACTCGTGCCCAAAGGGCGCTTGAGGATAGGCTGCGGGCCACCGAGGAGGAGCTACGCGAAGCCCTCGAGAGCCCGCTCTGCCCAAGATGCCCGCATCCGCCGGCTGGAAGCGGAATGCGCCGGAGGCGAAGGCGCACGCCGACAAACTTGCTGCGTCGGCGCGGGAAGTCAGCCGCGAAGGCTGCGCAACAGAGTTTGCGGCAGAGCGGGATGACTTTCTGCAACAGGTCGCCTCGCTAGAGAAGAAGAAAGGCGAACTCGCCCTGACTCTAGTGGAGCGCGACTAGACGCTTGGCGAGGCTTCGGTGGTTGCATGGGACGCCATGCAAGTGCTGGAAAGCCATCTCCAAGGGCTTGTGGCCAAAGTGCCGGACCACGCCTTCGGCCCGGAGGAGCTGTTGCGGACCCTCCGCTGGGTCGGAGATGCCGCCAACGTCGCGTGCGGCGCTGCGACGACCTTCGGCAACCACTTGCACGTACACATCGGCATGCCTGGTGTGCGCGCTCCTGCAACACCGCGGTTGCCCGCACGTCGCCGAGCTAGAGGACCCTCAGCTGGAGATGCCCGGCGGGGCCGGAGTAATGTCCGGCGCCGTCCGCTCCGCTCGCCGTGCCATCAAGCCCTTCTATGAACAGATCTGGGATTACGTCGGGGCAGACGCTGCGCGGGTCAAACTCCGAAAGTCGCTTTACGGGGAGGGGAGCCTCGGCCAATTCCTGGACGGGGTCCCTCGACGCGACGAGGGCAGCGCAAATGTCTCCGAAGGCACGGGAACTCGCAGGTGTGACGCCGTGGTGCCTAGGTGTAGGCATGCGTTGTAATGTCCCCTCTTTTGTGAATGAAGTGCGCACTTGCTTCATAAGTTCTGACTTTCGCCTATGTCCCGGGCAGCTTCCTTGCTGGGGCCGACTTCTTGCGGCCGACCTTGCGACCCGGCGACGCCTTCGACATTGGCGAAGGGCCGAAGAGTCGCTGGATTTTTGGGCGACCCGACCTTCTTCCAGCGGAACCCCGTCCTTATCGCGTGTTAAGGACGAGCCTACCGAATAGCTACTTAGAGCGGCAGGGATGTTGGCGGGCCTCTGTACTTTGAGATTTTCCCGATATATAGATCTTCTGACAATTAGGGCATGCGCGATCGTGCTGTGCGGAGCCGAGTTCCCCATATTCCAAGTTCGCCGGTTAGTACTTCGTGGAGCTAGCGCGTGCGGAGGCAGTTGTTGACCTACTACGATCTGCTGAAAGTCCGTAGACTGGCGCGCGCGCACGGAGGTGGACCCCCGCACTACGACCTGTTTAGAGTCTCGTGGACTGCGTGTGCGAAGGCGGACCTCCGCACTACAACTTGTTTAAAGTCCGTAGACTGGCGCGTGCGAAGGCGGACCTCCGCACTACGACCTGTTTAGAGTCCGTAGACTGGCGTGTGCGAAGGCGGACCTCCGCCCTACGACCTGTTTAAAGTCCGTAGACTGGCGCGTGCGAAGGCGGACCTCCGCACTACGACCTGTTTAGAGTCCATAGACTGGCGCGTGCGAAGGCGGACCTCCGCACTACGACCTGTTTAGAGTCCGTAGACTGGCGCGTGCGAAGGCGGACCTCCGCACGACGACATGTTTAAAGTCTCGTGGACTGGCGTGTGCGAAGGTGGACCTTCGGCCCCCCACCCCGAGGTGGGGGCAGCCTCTGGTGTATCGCATATTCCACGTGCGCGCCTACGCTGGGGCCAGCCTCTGGCGCGCAACGTCGGTACTCTGGAACTCCCGGAACTGGTTTCTGTTGTATCCCTGCGTACACCTCCCGTGATGTGCGAAGGCGAGCCTCAATGCACTAAGGTGCACGATTGGCAGCCGCGCAAGAGTCGCGTGGGATCGGCGTCCACGTCTGATTTTATACTCTGGAAGTACACACAAGGATGGAGTCCCTTGCGTGCGCGGGGTTCGCGTCTTGTTTATACTCAGTAGAGTGCACAGGAGAACATCCACGTCCTTTATATACTCCGTAGAGTGCGTGGGTCGACATCCACGTCATTTTCATACTCCGAAAAGTACGCACAAGGACGAAGTCCCTGGCGTGCGCGGGTCGTGTCTTGTTTATACTCAGTAGAGTGCCCAGGGAGAACATCCGCGTCTTATTATACTCCGTAGAGTGCGTGCAGAGGCGTCCCCCCACACGTCTTTGTTTATACTCATGCCCGTGTCTTTGACGGAGAGTGCACACGCGAACGTGCGTCTTCGTTTATACTCATGCCCGTGTCTTTGACGGAGAGTGCACACGCGAACGTGCGTCTTCGTTTATACTCATGCCCGTGTCTTTGACAGAGAGTGCACACGCGAACGTGCGTCTTCATTTATACTCATGCCCGTGTCTTTGACGGAGAGTGCACACGCGAACGTGTGTCTTTGTTTATACTCATGCCCGTGTCTTTGACGGAGAGTGCACACGCGAACGTGCGTCTTCGTTTATACTCATGCCCGTGTCTTTGACGGAGAGTGCACACGCGAATGTGTGTCCTTCGTTTATACTCATGCCCGTGTCTTTGACGGAGAGTGTACACGCGAACGTGCGTCTTCGTTTATACTCATGCCCGTGTCTTTGACGGAGAGTGCACACGCGAACGTGTGTCTTTGTTTATACTCATGCTCGTGTCTTTGACGGAGAGTGCACACGCGAACGTGCGTCTTTGGTTTATACTCATGCCCGTACCCCTGGCTACGGAGAGTGCACACGCGAACGTGCGTCTTTGGTTTATACTCATGCCCGTACCCCTGGCTACGGAGAGTGCACACGCGAACGTGCGTCTTTGGTTTATACTCATGCCCGTACCCCTGGCTACGGAGAGTGCACACGCGAACGTGCGTCTTTGGTTAATACTCATGCCCGTATCCCTGCTACGGAGAGTGCACACACGAACGTGCGTCTTTGGTTTATACTCATGCCCGTAACCCTGGCTACGGAGAGTGCACACGCGAACGTGCGTCTTTGTTTATACTTGTAACATCCTGAAATTTTCAAGTGCTAAAAAAATGTGGAGTTTTTAAATTTTTCTTGCATTTTGCTAGCACTCAAATTTCTTCTGAGTATTTATTTGAAGTCTTTTTGAGTTTTGTGCCGTAAAAATTAATAATCAAGAGTACTCCCAATTATAATAATAATCTTGCCAGTTTCAAAATGAAGAGATGTTATTACAGATCATGAATTCAAAATGCCAACGTCTCGAATTCAAATTCAGGACAATAAAATATTAAAATGCAACCAAAAAGGAATATTAGAACATCTTTCTAAGCGATTAGATTAGGAGCTCTTCCTTTACTTTAATTAGCATTCAAAATTTCAATCAATAATCTTAAGCCTAAAATAGAATTTAAATTAAGATTCAAATTTTAGAATCTTGCAAGCTCAAAATCCATAAATATAAAATTTAAAATGCGAATTGAAAATGAGAATCCCAATTCTCAAAATTCTCCTCTCCTGTCACTCTCTCCTACATGTGGGCCCCTCCTTTTTCTTTTCTTCCCTCCCCTTTTTCCCCTCTCTCTCTCCTTCCTACTGCGAATGGGCAGGGTCCCTGCGTGCCTTCCTCTTTCTTTTCCTGCCTCCACCCCATTTCTTTACTTTCTTTCGGCTGGGCTCACTGCTTCCACGCCCGAGCTCGTCAGCCGGCCCCACTCGCCTGTGCGCCCGTCAGCTGCGCCTGCCCCGGTCGCCATCGCCACACGACGCTCCACTGCTCCCACGTTGCGCGCGCATCACCGAAGCACGCCCACGCCATGCCTGCTCTGCCGCTCCACGCCTCCATCACATCGCCGCGCCCTGTGCCCCGGTCGTCGGCAATAGTGGTGCCACGGTATTCCGTCACCGCTATAAGTAACCCGGCTCCCCATTCCCCCCTGCGCCATCTCTTTCCCTTCCCCCACCCTTTCTCCCCCTCCGGCGCAAGCAAGCCACCACCGCCTCCATGCCGAATCCCGCCCTCCGGCGAGCCCCTCCAAAATTGAGCGCGTCATCTCGATCCCCTACACCTCTTCTTCATCCCCTCTGTCTTGATTGGAATCCCGTGCGCCAAGATTGCCGGGACGGCCATCTTCCCCAAGCCCGGCCGCCACCGCCAATTCCATTGCCGCCTCCACCTCTGTCGGCCCCAGCACAATTCCCTGCAAAGAGAGCAACTCCCAGGTGCCCCAAAGCCTCCCCCACCGTCGGTTGAAGCCCTCCGCCACCCGAGCTCCCCCGCCGCGGTGACCCCCTCCGCGCCGCCCATGGCCATCGCCGCCGGCTCACCTCGGGCTTGCTTCGGCCCGGCCAAATGCAGGGTAAGCTTGCGCATGATCCCGTGTAGCTTGTGCTCACCTCAATCCCTCCTCTCCCACATCTACACCGCCATTCCCCCTTCCCCTCCATGGCCGGCCGCCGTGAGCCATCGCGGCCGCGCTACGTCGTCGCCCGAGCAGAAGTGCAGCTGTCGGGCCCCCGGATTACCAAACCCGGACCCTCTGTGTATTACAGCACTAGTCCCAGATCAAAGCTAGTGCACACAGTCAAACAGAATGGGAAACATCACCATCAACGATTTATTACAATAGATAAGAGTACTGACCACAGGGTCACATTATTACATTGGAGGTTTCAAGACCTCGCACAATCAAAACACAGCGGAAGCAAAGTGAAATCAAAGTAGACCCATCAAGATGCCACAGGCAGTTGACTGGGGAAGCGCGACCTAGTCCTCCGAGAAGAATCCGTCGCAGCCACAAGCGAAGCAGTAGTCGTAGTCACCTTCTTGAGCTTCAACTTCCTCTGAGATTTTATTTTTAAGTGTAGCATGTGAGTACATAAAGTACTCCGCAAGTCTTGGGAAAAATGCATAGATGCAAGGCTTATCAAAGGAAGGCCATACGGTTCTTTTGCACAAAGCAATATTTGAAAACTTAATTACTACTAATTATTTTCGAAGGCATTAATTTAATGAAGTAAATGTTTTAACAGAATTAACTTTCTAGTGAAGGTTCCAACTACCAACACTAGCTAACCAATTACCATTGGTCAAGTTTTAAACTGCGGGTTCCATCCACCCTCTCTGGCTCCATCTGCCAGGATTCCCTTCCGAGAGTTCCCTCCACCCTCGGAATACAAAACTTTTGATTTTAAAACCAAAACCAGAAATCTACCATGTGAATGCATTCCTTGCCCGCCCTTGACCGCGGGCACGGCTATTCGAATAGTTTTACACTCTGCAGAGGTTGTACAACTTTACCCACAAGAGATAAATTATCCTAAAGGTCAACACGCTTCCTTTGGCATGAGACCCAGATAAAATATCACAAAGCCTTTACCTTACTCTAATCTAGCTAGATACCACCCGCTGAGGTTTCACCGCAGGTAGGCTAACTGCCCGAACCGAAGCCCCCTCTTGCGCCATATGAGTACAGTAAATCCCTGTCCCTCACTGTGAATAACCAGTCCATCCCTGGCATCCACTTTCCACTGGTGGCACCTAAACTAGACTATCATAAGTTAGTTAGCTAGGTCGTACCCATATAGACTTGTGGTTGTACGGTTAATGCTCAGTTTGGACAAACACAAGCGTCGGTCCTTACTTGACTAGGGTGGAACATACACTTAACAAGTTCTCGTGCTTACTGCACCAACCCAAACAGCCATCCACCCTAATCTAAACCAACTTTCACATTTTTATTTTATTTTAAAATCACAGTGACAACTCCAATTGCCACTTCACTTTCAACCACAAGGATTTAATAATAACTCATAATTTCCCATTTTCAAGATTTTCCAAAGTTATTAGATAGCAAGACTAAGCATTAACCTACCATTCTAATATTCACAAAGATTAATAGTAATCTCATTATTGAGACAAAGGAAGTTCTAGGGTGACAAGGTACATGGCAATCAATTTCAAATGAGGGCATAACAAAGTTGGAATAACTAATTCCTAAAGATTTGAACTAGTGACTTTTATGTAAATAGCAATGCATACAATTTAAAATAATTAAAACATTTTCAAAAGCATAGGTTCAAGATGATCAAAGGAGACTTGCCTTCTTGCAGGGTTTCTGGATCTTCTTGTTGCTGTGAAGAGGGATCGTCGACAACGTTGGAATCTACGCGAGGAAAGACGAGGCAAACAAAGCAAATAAATACAAACAAAATTCAAATAAAATCCAAAAATTCAACAGAGGCCATAGTTGGATAGATTATGAATTTAGATGAATTTAGAAATTTGAATGGCTGGATTTGGAGTTAAAATGAGAAAGTTATGCTCATTTGAAAATCTCAGATTTGAATAAATCCGGAAATTCGGAAATTTCTAA
>CM029633.1:3645641-3705641 GCA_017311315.1 Dendrocalamus latiflorus | reverse complement strand
GGAAGCTTTGGAAAGGCTTGGATATTATTTGGGTGAAGAAGACATGGAGTTCTCTAGCTTCTCAGCTGCCACCGGACGAGCTATGAAGACATCGCAGGTGCCTCATCGTTCCTTCATTGATTGAAACGTATAATTCCATACAGCTGCTAACCAGTGTAAACATTTGTACACGATCCCTGTTGCAGGCAACGGTAGGCACTTCTGAGGATGGAGTGATGACATCGGAGCTACTTGAGAGGTTATTTGCGGGACAGATCAGGGAGGATGTGAAAACCCAAGTAAGTTTAGCTACCACCAACCTTCTATCCCACATGTAAGTAACACACTATTTTTTCTTTGTTTTTAGTTACACACTGTGTTAGTTCCTACACTCTATGATCTTAGCTTACTGTCTAACTATGGCAATGTTGAGAATTAAGCATTATTCTCGACGTAATGCTCGTCCTTTATATGTGGAAACTGCGATTGGGATCTTAATTGGGGGGAAAATGACTTATTTGTTTGAAAGGATTTTCTAAAGATGTGTGGCATACCAAGATTTTCTAAAGGCAAATAAATAGCCGTAACACTTGATGTACACAGCTGAGATTATATTTGCTTGTATGATGGCATATAAAGGCAAATAATAAAGAGATTTTCTTGCTTGTTATTTATTGTGCTGTTTAGGATCCCATATATTTATGTATCACTCTTTTTTAGGATTCCGTAGCAATGCTCACTTTTTTGACAAGTAAAGTTTATAAAGTTCATTCTCGACCAATCATTTCTTGCATTTAGATCATGCCTCATTGACTAAAGCCATCATTCAGAGTTGAGTTAGTTGATGATGGATAAAATTCAAAGCCATATTTAGTGTAGACAGGAGACATGTGAACAAGCAAGCGGTATCCTAAACTGAAAATAGAGGAGGTAAGGACCAAATAGTGCAGTCCAAATGAGTAGGCAAGTTCCAAACATTTGTGGGATAAAATTCAAAGCCATATTTAGTTTAGACAGTAGACATATGAACAAGCAATAATGATATCCTAAACTGAAAATAGAGGAGGTAAGGACCAAATAGTACAGTCCAAATGAGTAGGCAAGTTCCAAACATTTGTTTCCAGACTCAATAAAATATGCTACGTGTAACTTGCCTGTCGAGCTGCTATAGGTAGGTTCCAAACATTTGTTTCCAGAATAATATATGCTATGTGTAACTTGCCTGTTGCGCTTATTTTGAAGGAAAAACAAATCGTTTGTTATTTAGCATGCGTGAATATACATGGGCCTATCCATGCCCTAATGGTATTTTGATTATTACTGTTTTCCTGACGTGATTAATCAATTGTTTTCCCATATCTTCTGTGCAGATTATCAGTGCCAAGTTCTTGAGATGGTGTTGCTCTCCAGTTAGGGCTCTCGCTTGGCAGTTAACCGCGTAGTCCCAGCTCTTCTACTTAGGTTCATTGTAGTTTGTAGTTGGGTAGTATATGAAGATCAAAGACTAGAAATTCTTAGTGTAAAGCAATGTTGACATTGATGTCTGTTCCTTGAATTTACCTTGTTTTATTGACAAACTCTGACATTCTGATTTTACCCCTTTCATGCTCATAGTTTATCTTGTATGTGATATACGACTTATTTAAGACCTAGAACACGTTTGTATGTACTCGTGAGTTTTAAAACATGTAGTACGATAAATTTTAAAAATCCGTAGCAACGCACGGGCATTCAGCTAGTTCTACCAAAAACAGAGGTGTGTTTCACGTCTGAATGAGAAGCCCAACTTCTACCTGTCACCGATTCAGGCTGAATTGGGCCTTATTTCAAATTCCAATTCTATGGGTATCCAAACATCTCAAATAGATCTGGCCCAAATTCTAATTCCTTGATTCTGGGCTAATTTGGATCAAACATGAATATTTTCACCTACTGATCGAACGCAAAGTTCTGTGAATTGGGCGAACATTTTATCGGCCATAATAGTGTTGCATGTCATATACCACATAATTAAATGATCTTAACATGAATGACGTAAGCAGGGAATTTGCTATACCTTTCGCTGGTTATCGTGAGCTCGTCTTTTCCAGAATTACACTGAGCAACTCAGCGCTCTTATCTGTTTCAGAAAACTCATCTATGTAATCGATGGAAAGCATGTCGTGAAAGTCCCAGCTCCTTGACGGTTACACTGAGTGTAACTTTGGTGTTTTTGGGATGCCATGCATCGCCACCAGGAGCAAAGACAGTACGTGACTCCCACCTTAGAACAGGTCCCTCACCAGGTGGATCATCCAACTCAGCGCTCTTATCTGTTTCAGAAAACTCATCTATGTCAGTTGGTGTCTCTTCTTCCATCAATTCTGTGCACTCTCTGACGATCTTATCCTCAAATTCTTTGAATACCTCATAAGCCTGTTCAGGTTCAAGCTCCCCCCTCTCGCACATGTCTCCCAACTTGTTAAATTTAGCCTCCACCTTTTGCTTAATCTCATCTGGATGTAATATGCGAAGTAGGAAAAAAATCAATATATATCCAATACATGAAAAACAGCACAGGGAAAAAGCAAAGGTTACAGCCATACATAGTCTATACAAAAGGGTTACAAGGAATTACATAGCTGCATGCTAAGCTATGCATAAAAGGGGAAAAAATAATTGGATTTTCATACCTAGATGCTAACCTGCATACAAGAATAGCTATGATGTTTGCAACTACACAAACTACTGAAAAGAAACTAGACAGCATATAATGATTAAAAAAAACTAGACAGCATATAACAAAAGGGCCACCTATCAGGTAAAGATGTATTTTATATTGACAGGACATGTTGGTTGCCAGCAAGCACAACCTGAACGAATACCAACTTCTGTAATAGTAACAAGAGCCCAAAGCTGATCAGGACTGACCAACCAAGTCAAAAAGAAAAAGAGAGCCCAGCAAAATTCCATGCATCCAAACTTCTGCAGCATTAACATATGGTGGAAAAATGACAAGCATGTAAATAGTTCCCAGCTGGTTGACCATAAGGTCCATAACATATCTTGGAAGAAGTTGGAGCAAGAGTATACAAAAACATGCCTTCTTCCCGTGAAGACAAAACAGGCCCAAAACCTCCAATGGCAGTACCATACCGTTAAGCAATGCATCTTTTTTCAGGCATAAAAAAAACCCAACAGAAACAAAAGGAAGCATGATTGCTTTAACTTTATTTGACTTCTTATTCTTCTGGAGTAACAGTTCTCAAATTTAAGCACAGCTATACCCACCCCACATGAAACATTAATTAAAAATTAGTACTTAGAGGCATGCCTTTGTATGAATTGAGAAAGCCAAACCATCTATGTTGTACATCAATCAAAATAAGAATAATTCAAATGTTGATGAATTTTAATAATATAAACTTATTGGCGATCTCATTAAACAATAATCACTAAATCCCCAATTTAAAGAAATACTACTCCCACAAGAATTTGAAACAATGTAGAAGGTAGAAAAAAAAAACGAATCCAAAGAATCTAATTCACAAAACTAATATTGCTCTCATCATTTTGTTGAAATTTTGCCACAATTTAAGGAAGGAATAAGTCTACTTTACCCTCCTAAACTATGGTGCAGGTCTAATTTTTCAACCTCCAACTACAAAACCGGGTATCCAACATCCCACAAATATCAAAACCTACTATTTTACCCCTGGACCCAACCATTGTGGTTTCATCTGATGTGGCATCTACATGTCAAATGGTTTTGTGTAACATCCCGAAAATTTGAATTTGGACGTGTGTAGCCCTTGAATTATTTGGAATATAATTTCTCGATATTTGGATTTTTATGGTATTTCTTTAAATTTTGGTTGAGGTTCCAATAATTGAAGGAATTTATGAAAAACAAAACAAATAATAAAACATAAAGGAATTGTGAAAAATAATAGAAGTTTATGATTCTAAAATCGAATATGAAAAGATGATCCATAAAAAGGGGAGGGTAACTTGAATTAAACTTAAAACTTTCACTTTGGGCATGATAGTAAAAATAACAATAAAGGTAAATGAATAAAATATCTATATAAATATATGCATCATATTAAACAAGCATAAAGATTAGTTTAGCAATAAGGAAATAAAAGTAGGAAAAATAAGCAAGCAAGCAAGAGAACAAAAATGTGAAGATATAAATGTATACATAGATATACATGAGTGAATATGTGTATATATATATATATATATATATATATATATATATATATATATATATATATATATAGAGAGAGAGAGAGAGAGAGAGAGAGAGAGAGAGAATACCTTTTACTCCCGGGTGTAATTACACCCACCTCTAATATACCACCTAAATAAATTTGAAATACTCCTTTATCACATTAGGTATACTCATATACTAATTATAAGATATTCTAATGTGAACCACACAAAAAATTGCAAGGGAGTCCATAGTTTTTAACGTATTTTGTAAATACCTTTATATACGTACACAAAAAGGAGTATGTTGAAAAAAATGTACATACCACCTTTGAAAAATTGTTCATACTACCTATATAGTCTTAAATACTCGTATACTACATGTACATACTCCTCGTTACGCGAGATACTACCTACGTTGTGAGATACGACATAGGGTGTAATTACACCCGGGAGTGTATATATCTTTACTCCTTAAAAAGAAGGAGTTGGTGGTTGGTCCGGCCTCTCCTATCCCTTCTTACAAAAAAAACATATGCTGACTGACATGTAGATCTCTTCTACCTTTCCTCGCAAAAACCTCCGCCAGTTTCTCTCCCCCCACACCCCCACCCACCAACTCCCTCCCCTGTTATCTGCGTCGCTCCGCCCACGCCTCCTCCCCTCCGCCTCCGCGTCGCCCATAACTGCGCCTCCTCCTCTCTCTCTCCTCGAGCCGCATCCCACTGCCTGCCTCCGCCGTGGCGCCCGTCCCGCCCCACCTCCCTAGCAGCCTCGCCCTCGCTCGCCTCGTCCGATTCCTCCTTTCCGCCTCTGGCCTGATCCTGTCGGCGTCCGCTGGCGCCCGGGGCCGTGGCCTCGCCGACCACCGGCGAGGAGCTCCGCGTGTCTCCATCGGCCGGTCCGCCCTCGCCTCCTCCTCCCCACTCCGCGCCGCCGCCGCCTCCTCCTCTCCAACCCGTGCCACCGCCTCCTCCCCTCCCTCCTACCCCGCGGCGCCGCCTCCTCCCTTCCCTCCCACCCCGCGGCGCCGCCTCCTCCCCCCCACTCCTCCGCTCCGCCGCCTCCTCCCCCGCTCCTCCACTACGTTGCCGCCGCCTCCTCTCCCCACCCCTCCGCTCTGCCGCCACCTCCTCCCCCGCTCCGCCCTCGCCTCCTCCCCACTCTACGCCGCCGCCTCCTCCTCCTCCCCACTCCGCTACCCATCTCCGCCTCCCAAAACCCTAGCCCCTCGCCTCGCCGCCCTCGTTGTCGCCTCCGCAGTCGCAGCCGTCGGTGGCCAGTACACCAGATCCCCCGCGCTGGCGTGGCTCCGCGGCCTCCCGCTCGCCCCGGAGTACCACCCAACGGAGTCGGAGTTCACCGACCCCATCGCCTTCCTCTCCCGCGTGGAGCGGGAGGCCGCGGCCTACAGCATCTGCAAGGTCATCCCGCCCTACCCCCGCCCCTCCCGCCGCTTCGTGTTCGCCCACCTCAACCGCTCCCTCGTCACCTCCTCCGACGGGCCCAGTCCTACCACCTCCGACGCCTCCAATCCTACCTCCTCGCCGCCAGCCTCCGCCGCCGTGTTCACGACCCGGCACGATAAGGTTTAGAGGTATTATAACAAAAGAGCATTGTTCACGACAAGATTGAGTGGATGAAGAAAATTAGAGGTTTTATTCAGAGCAAAGGGGGTTCCGTCAAGCGTTCAAATACTCCTCAGGGTGGTTCCATGAGACAGCCATTCAGATGAGTCCCTTGTAAGCTCTAGCCTATGCTTGACTTGTGTCCTTATATCTGTATTCATTTCGAAGCTTTATCCCTTACTATCCTGAATCAGTTGCCTCAGATTATTTTCTATCAACTCTGTCTTCACTGGACACTCATGCCATGTTGTTCTACTCAATGAAGTATTTGTTTGGCTTTTCAGGTTGAAGTTGCATTTTCAGGTGCTGGTGTAAAGGAAGAAGGTGTTGAATTTGGTACAACTGGTACAACGTTGAAAGTATTACCTCCATGGATGATCATAGAAGGCATGAATCTTACAAAAGAACAAAGAGGAGATACCAGTACATCTAAACTGGATGAAAAATCAGAAGTCAAGGATGACAAAAAACAGACTCGAAAGGAGATGAGAAGAGTATACAGGTCAGCTTAGGGATGAACATAAATTGACTTTTACAGTCAAGTTTTATTTGCTATTTTGAAAGGTTTTGTATTAATTATTTTTATTGTCTAGGATGAATACATAAAGGCTTATTATGAGGCCCTCAGGAAAAGACAGAAAGAAGAGGATGCAAAAAGGAGGATGCAGTAGGAAGGTCAAACATTTGCTTCTGAATCTAATTCTAAACGGCATGTGGGCATGAAGTCCAAACTTGAGGATGGGGACGATGAGAATGAGGGTGTTGAATAGGAAGAAGACCAACCTGTAGGTATCTTATGCTTCTTTAGTTTCCTTGGCTTCAATAATATCGTTTAGTGTAAATGTATGTAGCTACAAAGCGGAGCTGATTTAATGTTTCTAATAAATGGTGAATTAACTGTTATCTGGGTTTGACAATCTAAGTTTTTTATATAGGGTGAACATGTTATTTTTGATTTCTTGAAATTGACACTGCTTAGCTGTTAGCTAATACCATGATTCGGTTTGTAGGAATGCCATAATTGATTCCGAAAATTAAGAACTAATTGTTATGCATTTGGAATTGTTGAAATTTCATCATTTGTTTTAATAACCATAAAGTATACGTACGCAAAGGACCCTGTGCTTAAAGAAAAAGAAAACGGTATTTTGTAAAATTTGCTATGGACTAATGCTAGGGAAAACACTAAATGAAGTAAATTCTTTTCTGTCTAATGCTGCTCAATACACTGCTGCCATGAGGAAGGTCGGTGATGCTCAAGTAAGAGAATTACTTGAACGTGTCTCTGAATGTCTTGACAAGGAGCGTTGTAATACATTTGAGGATTGCATAACTTGGGCCCAACTGAAGTATGTTTACCTCTTCTGCTTCATTGTTATTTTCTTTTCTGTATGATCTTCATTTCTATTTTTACTTGGTCTCTACCGCATTTTAAGCTGCTGCTTTAATAGTATATGGAGTTCCACACTATCCTCCCTCCCTCACAAGGAAGATTAGTTGAATCCACCATAAATGGATCATGAGATTTAGCCCCTAGCACTGTCATATTAACTGATGTCTATTCAAGTGTGTATCTGTGTAGATTAGTATTGTTGAGATTCCATCTTTTTTCTATGCACGAGGCATTGACAATCAATACTGTTAAGATTTGAGAATTGTTGTATTTCAACAGCTTCTCTTTTTACCTGTAGATGTACCTCATTTTAGGGCTTAGATGTACCTCATTTTAGGGCTTCTTTCTCTTTTTTCCCAGTAGATGTACCTCATTTTACGGCTTCAGTTTTTTGTGCAAGCTGATAAGTTCCTTTTTTGTTCTTGGCAGATTTGAGGATTATTTCACAAACTATGTGAAGCAGCTCACATTCACTTTTCCTGAAGATGCTTCCACTAGCACGGGTGCTCCTTTCTGGTCTGCCCCCAAGCGCTTCCTTCATCCGCTGCAATTTTCAGCTGCTGATCCATCTCACATACACTTCATTATGTCTGCTTCAATATTGAGAGCAGAGTCATTTGGAATTGCTATACCTGACTGGGCAAAGAACACGATTAAGATGGCTGATGTAGTAAATAAGGTTGCAATTCCTATATTTGAGCCAAAGACAGGGGTCAATATTGTGACAAATGAGAAGGCCACTAACCTTTCGAGTGCTTTAGTTGATGTTGTCGCTATTATTGATGTTCTCCTAGCTAAGTTGGAAGAATATGCCAAGAGGCTACCTCTAGGATTCCAAATGAAACCTATCCAATTTGAGAAGGTTAGTATTTTCAAATATAACTTTGTTGGAAGAGTGTTTTGGGAAAATATGAAGACACACACTGTTAGGACAGCTTTGTTCTTCAAACCATTTATATCTATTTTTGTTCTTTCTTTATACAATTAGTATCATGTAAGAGATATTGAAGTCTCATGTTCTATTTAGTGAACTTTCTTACAATAAGTTAACAATCCTGGGGTGGAATAGCATGGTGTAGCATGAATTGGTTCAACGTACTCCTTAAAATCCTTTTAATATTAATTGAAACGGGTTGTTTGCATTGTTTTTATACATTCTTACATTGTAGTTGCATTTTGCTTTGAAGAAGCATGGTGTTTCTGCTGAAGGAATGGTGCTAGCATTAACATAAAGCAGGACATGTTGCACTGTGTGAGAGTTAACCACTTTTTGTTTAGTGTATGTAGTATCGATTAGTTTGTTACTTAGTGCTAATTTTTCATGTCCGGGTACAACTCTCGTAATGTAAAAAACATTGTAAAATTCACTTGCCTTATGTTGAACGGGGTCCTGCCAAAAAGTATGTGCCAACGGATATATATAGTGCCAAAGAAAAATATTATTTACTGTATGGTTTAGTATTCCGTTGTGTAAAGTTTAGTGTTTGTTGTATGTTCCGATTTGTGAGATTATTACGTCAATGGTATTATTTCTTCCCTTTTAAACTGTCTTGATGAGTGATTATTGAACCAGTAGTTAGCTTTTCAGATGTGAAAAAAGATTAACTACAATAATATACTATTTTAGTGTTAGTTTTATGGTTCCGTAGCAACGCACGGGCACATGACTAGTGTATATATATATATATATATATATATATATATATATATGTGTGTGTGTGTGTGTGTGTGTGTGTGTGTGTGTGTGTGTGTTTGTGTGTGTGTGTGTTTCCCCACCCCGTCGCGTCGCCCTGACCGAGTAGCGCAAAAGTTCTGCTGTCTCTTCCATGGGCAGAGCACGCCTGGTCACTGGAGCCACCGTAGCACTGCCCTGACACCGCTGCCTGACTCCGAAATGACCACACGGCCGCCCCGCTCGATGCCGGCCTCTCCCCGTCGCCTATAAAGCCCGTACGACCCTCCAGTGGCACCGCATTGTTTCCCTCTACCTTCCACCTCCCCGAATTGGTTCCCTGTGCCCTGTAGTGATGAGGACATCTCTACTTCAAGTGTGCATCAAGAAGCTAGTCATGAGACTCCTACAGGTCCTATGACAAGAGCAAGAGCTAAAGTTACTACAATAACAGGTGCTTTTGTTTCTTAAAGAATCCCCTAGTGCTTTAGATGAGAATGGTATACTACCTCATGCAAATGTTTTGTGCATTCTCAGGTTTGAACATTGTGAAGCCTTTGGAACTGCGAGGGAGGAGAGGGAGGCTGGAGCTAAAGCGATGGAGGAGAAGCTCACGTTGGTTAAGCAAGAGGAGAAAAGCTCAACAATTCAAGCCCAATTCGGATCTTCCACAAACCCCACCAAAATTCATCTCAGAATCAACTCGGAATTCAATTCGGATTCAGTTCGGGACAGCCCAACAGACCTGTAATAAAAAGGCCATAACTTTCACATACGGAGTCCGATTGGGGTGTTCTTGGACTTGTTTGAAAGCTTATTCCAAGGCCCACACAATGGGTATGGCCCCAGCTTCAGAAGACATACGTCACGCCGCTATGGCCGAAATAATGTGACGGATTTAAGTTAGGTTTTTCCTTTTTGTGTGTTTTAGGGTCTTAGCCGAATTAGAGTTTGATTCGGCATGTCTAGCCGGCCCTAGGCCGTGCGTGAGTCATGGAGGGCGCCTTAAGTACCCTTGCCCCTCCCTTGTATCAGCAGACCACTTTTGATAATAGAATACTCTTGTTCTTTTAGGATGTGTTTGGTTTGAGGGATGGGGTGGGATGGAATGGGATGGTTCCTTTGACCAAGCATATCTATGTGTTTGGTTTGAGGGATGGAATGGTCCAAAGTGGGATGAGCCTGTGCAAATTTAGAGAATATTCTTCTTAGATGCTGGACCATGTGGTTCCACCTTTTTTATGGAACCATCTCATCCTATTCCATCCCATCCCATTCCACTTTCATCACACCAACCAAACACATCCTTAATTACCTTTATACCCCTACCTTCCACAAAAAGTTTGTGACCCATATACCTCAATAGACTCAAAATAGTGATCTGAACATATTTGGGGCAGTGGCACGGTAGCAAAAAAAAGAGGCGAGCAAAAAAAACCAAGAAAAAATGGTGTGAGAAGGCTGATTTCGGTGAGTGCTTCTAGTTCATAGTTTCAGTTTGAGTCACTAAAATTCTTTAGCAATCTTGTGCCCTCTATTCTTGTTATTGCAATTGGCTAGCGTCTCTCCTAGTACTTGTGCAAAACGAGCTATTTCATCATTAGTTTTAGATTGCTTCCAACTAGCTCATTTCTTTGTTTACATTAAGTCACATTGATCTTTGCATTTGCATTCATATACTTCACTTAAACCTATTGGATCAGCACTTGGGCAAAGTTTCTAGCTTGGATTATTACTTAATCTTACAGCATCATGAAATTCAGATTGTGTAGGATAAACACTTTCATACCAAGCTCTACCCTATAACCGTTGTTGTGCAAGTAGTGAACACTCTTAAATTCGCTTGATCATCATTGTGCTGTTGTCACTTCTACCAGGTGTAAGTTTTTATTGGCCTTAATTCACTTCGGAAGGGTAAGAACTTTACTTGGGAGAGAAAATAGTGAGATTGAGTGATTTCCATAAAGCATTATTCTACATAGTGTTGTGGTTACAGACCAAACAGAGAGAGAGAGATGGTAGTGGAGAGTGAGGGAGATGAGTAATGGCTTGGGTCTTCCCCATGGCCTGTATTCCATATATATATATATACATGGGGAGTGCTTTTACAGTTGTACCCTTACATTTGAGTATCCCCTCCAGGGGCACTTATGTCATTACACATGGCCTATTCCGGACCTTATACCCTTCTACCAGGCCTGCTGGGTTTAGGTGGGGGCCACCCCCACAACAGGAGCCTCTCATGGTGAAGGGCTTCACAGGGCCGAAGCCATGTTGCCGAGTCCTTTGGCCCCCTCCGTCCCTGCGGCCTGTGAACTCCCTCCGAATCTTGCAGAGCTTTGGTGCACGGTGGGGTCCGGTGGCTGAGGCTGGAGCCGGGGCCGATGGGTGGATTGCAGTTGAGGTAGACGCGCGCGCGCGCCGTTCTTTATCCTTCGAACGGGTGGCAGCGGAGGTGGCGCTTAGTCGAAGTAGATGCGCGCGCTCCGTCCCCTACGCTTCGAACGGGTGGCAGCGGGGCTGGCGCCTAGTCGAAGTAGACGCGCGCGCTTCGTGCGCCGGCGTAGGTAAGCGTAGCGGGCCCTGAGCCGACGCATGTGCTTTAAGTGATAAGGGGCGCGCTGCGACGCCCGTTCTTCTGGCCGTCTACGCGGCGACGCGTGCTGGGCGCGGTGCGGGCTTTGAGGCGTCGTGATCATTAATGTGACGACGGACTTCCGGCGGTCGGGCTGCCTCCGGTTGGGCTCCCGCCGATTGGACTTCCGCCGGTTGGCTCCCCGCTGATGGGGTATATATATACGGCGCTGGTGCGGCGTTGTTCCTGCATGTGATTTGACAGAAGCTGCTCCCCTAAAATGGGCCCCTTCCGTGCATCAACATTCCCTAGCGACGCTGAGCGGCTTAAGGGATGTTGATGTACAGATGGAGGTCCATTTTTCTCGGGAGCTTGGTTAGCGTCTGTTATGGTTGACCCATGGCGCTTCCTACCTTCGTGCTGCGTTTTCGCGTACGACAGCAAGGTTTGCCCGGTTCTTCTTAACAGACCTACCTTCAGTCGGTGCTCCTGATGGAGCCCGTCCGCATCATTTTGAAAAATGCTTATGCACTGTAGGTGGCCTGTTAAGGAGAACGAGGCAGACTTTGCGGGATGTTACCCTTGCCTTTGCCGTGTGTGGGAGGTGCCACCGGGCGAATTCGTGCATGCGGGTTCGTTCCTCGAAGCTGAGGTCTAGGCCGAAGCCGCCGCCAGGCTGGTGTGGCGATCGAGAAGACGGCCTCCTACGCGCGCGCCGCACTTTCGTATGACATTCGCCGGTATCAAGCTGCCGATGTCGACGCAGCAGAAGTGGCGCCAAGTCGAAGTAGACGCGCGCGCTCCGTCCCCTACCCTTCGAACGGGTGGTAGCGGAGCTGGCGCCTAGTCGAAGTAGATGCGCGCGCTCCGTCCCCTACCCATCGAACGGGTGGTAGCGGAGCTGGCGCCTAGTCGAAGTAGACGCGCGCGCGCTCCGTCCCCTACCCTTCGAACGGGTGGCAGCGGAGCTGGCGCCTAGTCAAAGTAGACGCGCGCGCTCCATCCCCTACCCTTCCAACGGGTGGCAGTGGAGCTGGCGCCTAGTCGAAGTAGAAGCGCGCGCTCCGTCCCCTACCCTTCGAACGGGTGGCAGCGGAGCTGGCGCCTAGTCGAAGTAGACGCGCGCGCTCCGTCCCCTACCCTTCGAACGGGTGGCAGCGGACCTGGCGCCTAGTCGAAGTAGACGCGCGCGCTCCGTCCCCTACCCTTCGAATGGGTGGCAGCGGAGCTGGCGCCTAGTCGAAGTAGACGCGCGCGCGCTCCGTCCCCTACCCTTCGAACGGGTGGCAGCGGAGCTGGTGCCTAGTCGAAGTAGACGCGCGCGCTCCGTCCCCTACCCTTCGAACGGGTGGCAGCGGAGCTGGCGCCTAGTCGAAGTAGACGCGCGCACTCCGTCCCCTACCCTCTGAACGGGTGGCAGCGGAGCTGGTCTTCACCGTTAGAGGTGAAATACTCGCTCGGCGAACGCGACCCGGCGGTGGCGGATAACTGGTGGCTGGAGAAGGGGGGCTCGTTTTCCGGCGAGTTGGGCCCCTCGCTTACGACCGAGAAGACGATCCAGGCGCTGCTGCGCGCGGGGAAGCTGTCCGAGCGTCAGGCGGTGCGGCTACCCTGTGACACCCCGGCCCATATTGGCCCATGTGTGTGTGCACATGAATTTCTGGGTTAGTCCCACCTTGCTAGCTTACCTTGAGAAGCACTTACATATAAGCCTAGGAGTTCCAAAGGTAGCACCTCCGGTTAACCGTTTTGCGCGAAGCGAGGACGAAAGCGCAAGCGGGTTGCTACTTGTGCGTGGCCTATCCAGAAGGTGGTTAGGTCTGAGCCGGTTTGGACCCTAGGGCGTTACAAATGGTATCAGAGCCGACTCTCGCGGTTACATGGGTGCGTGCGGGTCAGGGGCGTGGGCATATGGCGCATGGCGCGTGTGGGCCCGTAGCGGACACACGGCATGGCATATGTGCTGGCACTGAACGTATGGACATGTGCCAAGAGAGGAGATCCTTATCATTTGCCCCAGTGTGGGTATGTTTGTCCGACGAGGACGTCGGGTCCTTTGAGGGGGGGTGTATGTGACACCCCGGCCCATATTGGCCCATGTGTGTGTGCACATGAATTTCTGGGTTAGCCCACCTTGCTAGCTTACCTTGAGAAGCACTTACATATAAGCCTAGGAGTTCCAAAGGTAGCACCCCCGGTTAACCGTTTTGCGCGAAGCGAGGACGAAAGCGCAAGCGGGTTGCTACGTGTGCGTGGCCTATCCAGAAGGTGGTTAGGTCTGAGCCGGTTTGGACCCTAGGGCGTTACATACCCGCCGCCGTCGAGACGGAACCTCGCCCCGGGGAGTCGGAGGCGGTCGTATTCGTCGCCTTCTTCGACGCAGGGCTCCGCGTCCCAGCGGCAGCGATCGTGGGCGACGTGCTACGGACCTTCGGGCTGGAGCTGGCGCAGCTGACGCCAAATGCCGTGGCCCGGCTCGCGGTTTACAGCTGGGCCTTGCGCTCGGGAGCATGCTGGCCCAGTGCATCGTTATTTGCCTATCTGCACGAGGCGCGGTGCCAGCCCAAGGAGCGAAAGGATGGGACGGTGTCGAGCTTTGGCAGCGTCTCCTTTGTTCTCCGGCCGACTTGCGGCAAGCTCTTCCCCGCGAACTCTACTCGCGGGAAGGGGAGTCGCATTGGATGAAGCGGTGGTTCTACCACCGTGTGGAGAGCGGGAGCGGTCTTGAGTGCACGGGCCGACCGATCGCGTTCAAGCCCTCGCCCCGCCGGACGCTCGACGATGAGGATATGCGGAGGGCCCGGCGGCTCATAGGCGTGGCCGCCCGCTTCAACATGCGCGACCTCGCCGAAGAGTACGTGATGTACGGCGTGGCGCCGCTCGCTCGCGACTGGCGTCTTGCCGCCGAGAAGCGTCGAGACGACAACATTTTGCCGTTGGTCTGCTTGCTGCCGGCGCCGTCCGGTCTTTGTAAGCCTCGACCGTGTCTCTCCTCTATTCACGCGAAGTGCGTTATATGCTGATGTTATCTCCTTTGCTTCAGGGATTAGCTTGGAGGAGGTGGAGCAGGCCGCGCGCGTATTCCTGGGGTCGTGTACCGGCAGGGAGCACGATCAGCGTGCGTCCGCCACCGCCGAGGCGGGGCTGGGGCGAATAAATCGCGTATGCGAGGCCCTGGGCCTCGCCGTGCCGGACCGTGCCGCTCCAGACGATGGTGTGGCGAAGAAGAAGGCGCCGTCTCGGAAGAGGGGCCGAAGCGGGGCGTTTGCCGCGCTTGGTGCGGCAGCTGCTACCGCTGCTGCTGATGCTCCCGAGGGCGCGGCAGACGCAGAGTCGGATTCGGTGAAGTATGCCGATTCAGGCTTGGATGGCGCGGACGCCGGAGGCGAGGGATCCTCGGCGAGTGCCCTGGACGGCGGGCTTGCCGTGAGCAGCCGGAGAGGGGAAGTCTCACCATCCGCCGCAGTCGCCGAGGCAGAATCCGCGAGGACCGGCGATGTTGAGGTGGAGCCTTCGACCGCAGCAGCAGAAGACGAGGTGCCCCCTACAGAAACTGCCACAGCGGAACCTTCGCCCCGGGTGCTGTAGCCGCGGGGGCCTCGCCAGCAGTGACTGTAGGGGCGGTGTCGCTGCTGCCTGCCCCGGCTAAGCAGCCGTGTGTACAGTCGGAGCTCCACCGGACGCCGCGAGGATTCGTCGTGGCGACGGGCATCAGAAGCTTGTGGGACTCCGATGCCAATGTCGAGGACGCTGCGGCATGCGCGCCCTCTGCCCCCCTGGCCATGCCGCCCGCCGTGTAGGAACGGTCGTCGCCAGCCCCGAACACGGAGGCTTCTGCTCGCTGCGGGACCATGCTTTCTGCGGGGGCTTACGCCACCGGAGCCCTGTCTGGGAGTAGGGGGCGGTTCCCCGAAGCCCTCCTTTCGCTACCGAAGGTAGGGTGGCTTAGCTTACCCTGATGTATTCTTTTATGCGTTGCGGTGCTCACCCGCATCCCTGTTTGCAGCGTCGCTCATTCCGGAGGAGGAGCGCTTGGTGGAACACGGGACCTCCGCGCGTGTGAGCCCCGCGGACTTCGTGCCTCCCCTGGAGACGCTGAGGGCGTGGCGCGGGATCGTGGGTGACGCGGCTGCCAGCGTCGACCAGCAAGCGCTGCAGGCCTACGAAGCGGGGCGCCTCGGGGACGCGTTCGAGGTGTCCGGTGTGAGGGTAAGTACTCATACGACCACGCCTGGGCCGGTTGAGCTTGCTAAGTCTCTCCCTTCTACAGACACTCGTGCTGGGGCAGGCCTTGCAAACGGCCTATACTCGTGCCCAAAGGGCGCTTGAGGATAGGCTGCGGGCCACCGAGGAGGAGCTACGCGAAGCCTCGAGAGCCCGCTCTGCCCAAGATGCCCGCATCCGCCGGCTGGAAGCGGAATGCGCCGGAGCGAAGGCGCACGCCGACAAACTTGCTGCGTCGGCGCGGGAGTCAGCCGCGAAGGCTGCGCAACAGGAGTTTGCGGCAGAGCGGGATGACTTTCTGCAACAGGTCGCCTCGCTAGAGAAGAAGAAAGGCGAACTCGCCCTGACTCTAGTGGAGCGCGACTAGACGCTTGGCGAGGCTTCGGTGGTTGCATGGGACGCCATGCAAGTGCTGGAAAGCCATCTCCAAGGGCTTGTGGCCAAAGTGCCGGACCACGCCTTCGGCCCGGAGGAGCTGTTGCGGACCCTCCGCTGGGTCGGAGATGCCGCCAACGTCGCGTGCGGCGCTGCGACGACCTTCGGCAACCACTGCACGTACACATCGGCATGCCTGGTGTGCGCGCTCCTGCAACACCGCGGTTGCCCGCACGTCGCCGAGCTAGAGGACCCTCAGCTGGAGATGCCCGGCGGGGCCGGAGTAATGTCCGGCGCCGTCCGCTCCGCTCGCCGTGCCATCAAGCCCTTCTATGAACAGATCTGGGATTACGTCGGGGCAGACGCTGCGCGGGTCAAACTCCGAAAGTCGCTTTACGGGGAGGGGAGCCTCGGCCAATTCCTGGACGGGGTCCCTCGACGCGACGAGGGCAGCGCAAATGTCTCCGAAGGCACCGGGAACTCGCAGGTGTGACGCCGTGGTGCCTAGGTGTAGGCATGCGTTGTAATGTCCCCTCTTTTTGTGAATGAAGTGCGCACTTGCTTCATAAGTTCTGACTTTCGCCTATGTCCCGGGCAGCTTCCTTGCTGGGGCCGACTTCTTGCGGCCGACCTTGCGACCCGGCGACGCCTTCGACATTGGCGAAGGGCCGAAGAGTCGCTGGATTTTTGGGCGACCCGACCTTCTTCCAGCGGAACCCCGTCCTTATCGCGTGTTAAGGACGAGCCTACCGAATAGCTACTTAGAGCGGCAGGGATGTTGGCGGGCCTCTGTACTTTGAGATTTTCCCGATATATAGATCTTCTGACAATTAGGGCATGCGCGATCGTGCTGTGCGGAGCCGAGTTCCCCATATTCCAAGTTCGCCGGTTAGTACTTCGTGGAGCTAGCGCGTGCGGAGGCAGTTGTTGACACTACGATCTGCTGAAAGTCCGTAGACTGGCGCGCGCGCACGGAGGTGGACCCCCGCACTACGACCTGTTTAGAGTCTCGTGGACTGGCGTGTGCGAAGGCGGACCTCCGCACTACAACTTGTTTAAAGTCCGTAGACTGGCGCGTGCGAAGGCGGACCTCCGCACTACGACCTGTTTAGAGTCCGTAGACTGGCGTGTGCGAAGGCGGACCTCCGCCCTACGACCTGTTTAAAGTCCGTAGACTGGCGCGTGCGAAGGCGGACCTCCGCACTACGACCTGTTTAGAGTCCATAGACTGGCGCGTGCGAAGGCGGACCTCCGCACTACGACCTGTTTAGAGTCCGTAGACTGGCGCGTGCGAAGGCGGACCTCCGCACGACGACATGTTTAAAGTCTCGTGGACTGGCGTGTGCGAAGGTGGACCTTCGGCCCCCCACCCCGAGGTGGGGGCAGCCTCTGGTGTATCGCATATTCCACGTGCGCGCCTACGCTGGGGCCAGCCTCTGGCGCGCAACGTCGGTACTCTGGAACTCCCGGAACTGGTTTCTGTTGTATCCCCTGCGTACACCTCCCGTGATGTGCGAAGGCGAGCCTCAATGCACTAAGGTGCACGATTGGCAGCCGCGCAAGAGTCGCGTGGGATCGGCGTCCACGTCTGATTTATACTCTGGGAAGTACACACAAGGATGGAGTCCCTGGCGTGCGCGGGGTTCGCGTCTTGTTTATACTCAGTAGAGTGCACAGGGAGAACATCCACGTCTTATTTATACTCCGTAGAGTGCGTGGGGTCGACATCCACGTCATTTTCATACTCCGAAAAGTACGCACAAGGACGAAGTCCCTGGCGTGCGCGGGGTTCGTGTCTTGTTTATACTCAGTAGAGTGCCCAGGGAGAACATCCGCGTCTTATTTATACTCCGTAGAGTGCGTGCAGAGGCGTCCCCCCACACGTCTTTGTTTATACTCATGCCCGTGTCTTTGACGGAGAGTGCACACGCGAACGTGCGTCTTCGTTTATACTCATGCCCGTGTCTTTGACGGAGAGTGCACACGCGAACGTGCGTCTTCGTTTATACTCATGCCCGTGTCTTTGACAGAGAGTGCACACGCGAACGTGCGTCTTCATTTATACTCATGCCCGTGTCTTTGACGGAGAGTGCACACGCGAACGTGTGTCTTTGTTTATACTCATGCCCGTGTCTTTGACGGAGAGTGCACACGCGAACGTGCGTCTTCGTTTATACTCATGCCCGTGTCTTTGACGGAGAGTGCACACGCGAATGTGTGTCTTCGTTTATACTCATGCCCGTGTCTTTGACGGAGAGTGTACACGCGAACGTGCGTCTTCGTTTATACTCATGCCCGTGTCTTTGACGGAGAGTGCACACGCGAACGTGTGTCTTTGTTTATACTCATGCTCGTGTCTTTGACGGAGAGTGCACACGCGAACGTGCGTCTTTGGTTTATACTCATGCCCGTACCCCTGGCTACGGAGAGTGCACACGCGAACGTGCGTCTTTGGTTTATACTCATGCCCGTACCCCTGGCTACGGAGAGTGCACACGCGAACGTGCGTCTTTGGTTTATACTCATGCCCGTACCCCTGGCTACGGAGAGTGCACACGCGAACGTGCGTCTTTGGTTTATACTCATGCCCGTATCCCTGGCTACGGAGAGTGCACACACGAACGTGCGTCTTTGGTTTATACTCATGCCCGTAACCCTGGCTACGGAGAGTGCACACGCGAACGTGCGTCTTTGTTTATACTTGTAACATCCTGAAATTTCAAGTGCTAAAAAATGTGGAGTTTTTAAATTTTTCTTGCATTTTGCTAGCACTCAAATTTCTTCTGAGTATTTATTTGAAGTCTTTTTGAGTTTTGTGCCGTAAAAATTAATAATCAAGAGTACTCCCAATTATAAATAATAATCTTGCAAGTTTCAAAAATGAAGAGATGTTATTACAGATCATGAATTCAAAATGCCAACGTCTCGAATTCAAATTCAGGACAATAAAATATTAAAATGCAACCAAAAAGGAATATTAGAACATCTTTCTAAGCGATTAGATTAGGAGCTCCTTTCCTTTACTTTAATTAGCATTCAAAAATTTCAATCAATAATCTTAAGCCTAAAATAGAATTTAAATTAAAGATTCAAATTTTAGAATCTTGCAAAGCTCAAAATCCATAAATATAAAATTTAAAATGCGAATTGAAAATGAGAATCCCAATTCTCAAAATTCTCCTCTCCTGTCACTCTCTCCTACATGTGGGCCCCTCCTTTTTCTTTTCTTCCCTCCCCTTTTTCCCCTCTCTCTCTCCTTCCTACTGCCGAATGGGCAGGGTCCCTGCGTTGCCTTCCTCTTTCTTTTCCTGCCTCCACCCCATTTCTTTACTTTCTTTCGGCTGGGCTCACTGCTTCCACGCCCGAGCTCGTCAGCCGGCCCCACTCGCCTGTGCGCCCGTCAGCTGCGCCTGCCCCGGTCGCCATCGCCACACGACGCTCCACTGCTCCCACGTTGCGCGCGCATCACCGAAGCACGCCCACGCCATGCCTGCTCTGCCGCTCCACGCCTCCATCACATCGCCGCGCCCTGTGCCCCGGTCGTCGGCAATAGTGGTGCCACGGTATTCCGTCACCGCTATAAGTAACCCGGCTCCCCATTCCCCCCTGCGCCATCTCTTTCCCTTCCCCCACCCTTTCTCCCCCTCCGGCGCAAGCAAGCCACCACCGCCTCCATGCCGAATCCCGCCCTCCGGCGAGCCCCTCCAAAATTGAGCGCGTCATCTCGATCCCCTACACCTCTTCTTCATCCCCTCTGTCTTGATTGGAATCCCGTGCGCCAAGATTGCCGGGACGGCCATCTTCCCCAAGCCCGGCCGCCACCGCCAATTCCATTGCCGCCTCCACCTCTGTCGGCCCCAGCACAATTCCCTGCAAAGAGAGCAACTCCCAGGTGCCCCAAAGCCTCCCCCACCGTCGGTTGAAGCCCTCCGCCACCCGAGCTCCCCCGCCGCGGTGACCCCCTCCGCGCCGCCCATGGCCATCGCCGCCGGCTCACCTCGGGCTTGCTTCGGCCCGGCCAAATGCAGGGTAAGCTTGCGCATGATCCCGTGTAGCTTGTGCTCACCTCAATCCCTCCTCTCCCACATCTACACCGCCATTCCCCCTTCCCCTCCATGGCCGGCCGCCGTGAGCCATCGCGGCCGCGCTACGTCGTCGCCCGAGCAGAAGTGCAGCTGTCGGGCCCCCGGATTACCAAACCCGGACCCTCTGTGTATTACAGCACTAGTCCCAGATCAAAGCTAGTGCACACAGTCAAACAGAATGGGAAACATCACCATCAACGATTTATTACAATAGATAAGAGTACTGACCACAGGGTCACATTATTACATTGGAGGTTTCAAGACCTCGCACAATCAAAACACAGCGGAAGCAAAGTGAAATCAAAGTAGACCCATCAAGATGCCACAGGCAGTTGACTGGGGAAGCGCGACCTAGTCCTCCGAGAAGAATCCGTCGCAGCCACAAGCGAAGCAGTAGTCGTAGTCACCTTCTTGAGCTTCAACTTCCTCTGAGATTTTATTTTTAAGTGTAGCATGTGAGTACATAAAGTACTCCGCAAGTCTTGGGAAAAATGCATAGATGCAAGGCTTATCAAAGGAAGGCCATACGGTTCTTTTGCACAAAGCAATATTTGAAAACTTAATTACTACTAATTATTTTCGAAGGCATTAATTTAATGAAGTAAATGTTTTAACAGAATTAACTTTCTAGTGAAGGTTCCAACTACCAACACTAGCTAACCAATTACCATTGGTCAAGTTTTAAACTGCGGGTTCCATCCACCCTCTCTGGCTCCATCTGCCAGGATTCCCTTCCGAGAGTTCCCTCCACCCTCGGAATACAAAACTTTTGATTTTAAAACCAAAACCAGAAATCTACCATGTGAATGCATTCCTTGCCCGCCCTTGACCGCGGGCACGGCTATTCGAATAGTTTTACACTCTGCAGAGGTTGTACAACTTTACCCACAAGAGATAAATTATCCTAAAGGTCAACACGCTTCCTTTGGCATGAGACCCAGATAAAATATCACAAAGCCTTTACCTTACTCTAATCTAGCTAGATACCACCCGCTGAGGTTTCACCGCAGGTAGGCTAACTGCCCGAACCGAAGCCCCCTCTTGCGCCATATGAGTACAGTAAATCCCTGTCCCTCACTGTGAATAACCAGTCCATCCCTGGCATCCACTTTCCACTGGTGGCACCTAAACTAGACTATCATAAGTTAGTTAGCTAGGTCGTACCCATATAGACTTGTGGTTGTACGGTTAATGCTCAGTTTGGACAAACACAAGCGTCGGTCCTTACTTGACTAGGGTGGAACATACACTTAACAAGTTCTCGTGCTTACTGCACCAACCCAAACAGCCATCCACCCTAATCTAAACCAACTTTCACATTTTTATTTTATTTTAAAATCACAGTGACAACTCCAATTGCCACTTCACTTTCAACCACAAGGATTTAATAATAACTCATAATTTCCCATTTTCAAGATTTTCCAAAGTTATTAGATAGCAAGACTAAGCATTAACCTACCATTCTAATATTCACAAAGATTAATAGTAATCTCATTATTGAGACAAAGGAAGTTCTAGGGTGACAAGGTACATGGCAATCAATTTCAAATGAGGGCATAACAAAGTTGGAATAACTAATTCCTAAAGATTTGAACTAGTGACTTTTATGTAAATAGCAATGCATACAATTTAAAATAATTAAAACATTTTCAAAAGCATAGGTTCAAGATGATCAAAGGAGACTTGCCTTCTTGCAGGGTTTCTGGATCTTCTTGTTGCTGTGAAGAGGGATCGTCGACAACGTTGGAATCTACGCGAGGAAAGACGAGGCAAACAAAGCAAATAAATACAAACAAAATTCAAATAAAATCCAAAAATTCAACAGAGGCCATAGTTGGATAGATTATGAATTTAGATGAATTTAGAAATTTGAATGGCTGGATTTGGAGTTAAAATGAGAAAGTTATGCTCATTTGAAAATCTCAGATTTGAATAAATCCGGAAATTCGGAAATTTCTAACAGGTGGGACCCACTGGAGGATTAAATTTTATTCTTTTATTTTTATCTCGGGAGACTGACAGGTGGGACCCACGGAACAGTATTCTCTGCTGGTCACTGACATGTGGGACCCCTCTGTCAGTGACCTCATTTTCTTCGGTCACTGACAGGTGGGACCCACTGGGATCTGGACCCACTTGTCAGAGGCTGACGCAGACGGGTGGGACCCAGGCGGCAGTGGCCCGCACAGATCGGCGGTCGCTGACGTGTGGGGCCCGCTTGTCAGTCGCGAAAATTAAACGAAAAACTCAACCTCAGCGTGCGGAGCCGGAGGCTCGAACGCGCGCCGAGGGAGTCAAAGAGAGGGAGAGGGTGATAGCCAAGTGAGCGGGGAGGCTTTGCCTACCCATATAGGGCGACAAATCACTGTGAGGGATACCTGCTGGAGAGCCGAGCAGAGGTGGTCGGAAGCGACGGCGCCGGCGGCGAGAGGAGGCCGGAGGTGCTCGGGTGGTGCGTGAAATGTAATCCTGGCGTGAAGAGGGTTCGGTTGGAGGGGTCGGCGAGGCTCGGGGGGTGACGGAGGATGGCCGGCGACGAGAGGAGCGGCGGCGCGGTACGGGTCTCCCGGTGCGACGGTGCTACGACGGCGGGGGGAGGCGGCTGAGGTGCTGGGGAGATTCGCCCGGGCGTGAGGAAGCTTGGGGTGGCGACGGCGAGCTCCGGGGATCACCGAGGCGGCGACGATCGCTCGCCGGAGTACTTACCGAGCGCACGGGGAACTCTCTGCGCGACGGCGCTCGGGGCTCAGAGGGCGAGGTGAAGAGCGCTGGAAGGTGGTGCGGGGAGAGGCGAAGCCAATGGGGGTATTTATAGGGGCTGAGGTGGGGGCACGGTGCGGCAATTGCTCGCCGGGGTGTCGGCTGGAAAAAGGAAGGGAGCGGGGAGATATGGAATTCAGGCGCGGAGAAGGAAAGGAGAGCGCGGGGAAGAGGGGATTTGGTCGCGGCGGCGTCCAGGGTTTCCAAAACTGGGGGAACGGAGAAGGCAAGACCGGGTCCGCCGAGGATTTGGTCGGTCGGCGAGAAAGGAAAGGGGGAAGAAAAGAAGGAAGGCGGCGACTCCGCGGGGGCGACGGATCCGACAGGTGGGGCCCGTGCACAGTGAGAGTGGGGAGAGCAGGGGTGGACGGCGCGGATTGAAGCCACGCGGCTCGGGAGAAAGGATCGAACGGCGGGATGGCTTAAGTGGGAGGGGGCGGTGGATTGAGGCCGGGCGCGAGGACGCGGCTCATCCGAGCCGTCCACGCGTCGGGCGAGGAGGGGGTTAGGCGGGCCGCTGACGGGCCTGGCCCGCTTGGCGGTGGGAGAGGGAGAGAGCGGCCTGGATCAGGCCGAGCGGCGACGTGGGCGGTCTGGGGCCGTCCACGCGTTGGCCGGAGGGGAAGGGTGATTTTATTTTTTTTCCGAATTTGATTTAGATTTTTAGAAAAGGCTAGAAAATTATTTAGGCCTCAGAAAAATACGAAAATACCTCCAAAAATTCCAGAAAATTCACAGAAGCTCCTGGACATATTTTGGACTAAATAAAATTATTTCCAACTACTGTTGATATTTAATTTTCATATTTTGAATTACTTTTTAAATTCTAAAAATTGTTTTTAAATTCCAGAAAAACCAGAAAGGCAATTAAAAGCCAAGTAAAATCCAATTACCTTAAAATAATTAATTTGAATTTAAATTTTTCAAAAAGCCAAATTTTGGGATGTGACAAACCTACCCCCCTTAGAAAGAATCTCGACCCCGAGATTCGGATGGACTGGGAAAAAGGTCGGGGAACTCTTCTCTTAGATCCTCTTCACGCTCCCAAGTTGCTTCCGATTCTGAATGGTTGCTCCACTGCACTTTACAGATCTTGATAACCTTACTGCGCGTACGGCGCTCTGCTTCCTCCAATATCTTGACTGGATATTCTGGATAGGTGAGGTCCTCCTTCACGTTTATTTCATCTAGAGGCATCTGCTCTTCTGGAACTCTAAGACACTTTCTTAGCTGAGACACATGGAAGACGTCATGCACCTTTGACAGTTGAGGTGGAAGCTCCAACTGCTAAGCAACTTCTCCTCGTTTCGCCACAACAGGAAAAGGTCCAATGAATCTGGGAGCTAGCTTTCCACTGACTCCAAAACGTCTCATTCCTTTGAGAGGTGACACCTTCAAATAAACATGATCCCCAGGTACGAATTCTAAGCTTCTACGTCGATTGTCCGCATAACTTTTCTGCCTGGTTTGTGCTGTTTTTAATCTGTCCTGGATTAGGCGAACCTGTTCTTCCGCTTGCTTCAACACATCTGGTCCAAATACTTGTCCTTCTCCTGTCTCCTTCCAATACAATGGAGTCCTACACTTTCTGCCGTATAGGGCTTCGAACGGAGACATTTGCAAACTAGATTGATAACTATTGTTGTAGGAGAACTCTGCATAGGGCAAACTCTGATCCCAGTTATTCTTGTTTGCCAGCACACAAGCCCTCAACATGTCTTCCAGAATTTGATTTACTCTTTCTGTTTGTCCATCTGTCTGTGGATGATAAGCTGTACTGAAGTTTAAGTTTGTGCCCAAAAGTTCATGTAGCTTTTGCCAAAATCTCGAAGTGAATTGGGTTCCTCGATCTGACACAATCTTCTTTGGGATTCCATGCAAACACACAATTCTTGACATGTACAACTCTGCAAGTCTATCCCCGGAGTACGTGGTCTTTACTGGAATGAAATGGGCGACTTTTGTCAAACGATCCACTATAACCCAAATTGAATCATGCCCTGTTTTGGTTCTTGGCAATCCAGTTATAAAATCCATACCAATTTCTTCCCATTTCCACTCAGGTATCTGCAAAGGTTGTAGGAGTCCAGCGGGTCTCTGGTGTTCAGCTTTAATCCGTTGGCATACATCGCACAAGGCTACGTATTCTGCAATTTCTCGTTTCATACTTGACCACCAATACCTTTCCTTGAGATCTTGGTACATCTTGGTACTCCCAGGGTGAATTGAATATCCAGATTCATGGGCTTCCTTCAATATTAACTCCTTTACCTCTTTCTTTTCAGGTACAATAATCCTTTTCCCAAACCAAAGGGTACCTTCTTCATCCTCTGAAAATCCCGAGGCTTTCCCTTTCTTCATGTTTTCTTTGATTTCCTTAACGTACTTATCCTCTACTTGAGCTGCCTTGATTTGATCTTCTAAGGTTGGTTGAACTTCCAAAGTGGCTAGGAATCCTTCCTCCACTACTTCTGAGTTGAGCCGTTGGAATTCTTCTTGAAGGGCAGGCATACTGTCCTTAATCCACAGCTTGGCACAATAACTCTTTCTGCTCAAGGCATCCGCTACCACATTAGCCTTTCCTGGGTGATAATGTATTCCAATATCATAATCCTTTATTAACTCAAGCCATCTCCTTTGCCTCATGTTAAGATCGGGTTGAGTAAATATGTACTTCAGGCTTTTGTGATCCGTGTAAATCTCGCAGCGATTACCAATCAAGTAATGCCTCCATATTTTCAGTGCATGCACTACGACAGCAAGCTCTAAATCGTGAGTTGGGTAATTTCCTTCATGGGGTCGCAATTGCCTTGAAGCATATGCTACTACCTTTCTCTCTTGCATCAGAACACAGCCTAGTCCTTGCCTTGACGCATGGCAGAAGACTTCGAAATCCTTCCTAATGTCCGGAAGCGTCAACACTGGTGCAGAAGTTAGCCTTCTCTTTAGTTCTTGAAAACTGTCCTCACACGATTTACTCCATTCAAACTTCTTTTCCTTCTTTAGCAACTGGGTGAGAGGTCTTGCCAGTTTGGAGAATCCTTCAATAAAGCGTCTATAGTAACCAGCCAATCCCAAAAAGCTTCTGATCTCAGATACTGACTTTGGTTGTGTCCAGTTAAGCACATCACTTACTTTCTCAGGGTCTACGGACACTCCTCCTGCTGAAATCACATGGCCCAAGAAAGCTACTTTCTTTAACCAAAACTCACACTTACTAAACTTGGCATACAACTGATTTTCTCTGAGCTTTTCCAAAACTATCCTCAAATGTTCTGCATGTTCTTCCTCATTCTTGGAATATATCAAAATATCATCGATGAATACAACCACAAACTTATCCAAATATTCCATGAAAACCTTATTCATTAGATTCATGAAGTATGCTGGGGCATTGGTTAGACCGAAAGACATCACTGTATACTCATATAATCCATAACGGGTAGCAAATGCGGTCTTGGGTATGTCTTCTGGTCTTAACTTCAATTGGTGATAACCTGATCGAAGATCAATCTTAGAGAATACACATGATCCTTTCAACTGATCAAACAGATCATCTATTCTGGGTAAAGGGTACTTGTTCTTAATCGTCACATCATTCAAGGATCGATAGTCCACACACATGCGAAGACTACCATCTTTCTTCTTTACTAGCAGTACTGGTGCTCCCTAGGGTGACGAGCTTGGTCTTACAAAACCTTTATTCTGCAATTCTTCAATTTGCTTCTTAACTTCAGCCAAATCATTTGCAGACATCCGATAAGGTCTCTTTGAAATCGGAGCTGTTCCAGGTACTAGGTTGATGACAAACTCTACTTCCCTGTCTGGCGGCATTCCGGGTAAATCTTCAGGAAACACATCTGGGTACTCACTCACTATAGGTACTTTTTCCAGAGTCACTCCCTTCACACTGTTCAAACCACACCTGCTCTGGGTAGGTGAGTTTGACTTATACCTTACTTGAATCCCATCGGAGTTAGTGATTGTAACAGCTCGATCAGCACAATCTATCTGTCCTTTATACTTGGTTAACCAATCCATTCCAAGTATCACATCTAAACTCCTGGAGTCTATTATAATAAGGTTCGATAGGAACTTAACTCCATTTATATCCACAGTTGCTCTAGGGCAAACTGTGTGAGTCCTCATTTCCTTTCCAGGGGATTGGACTAGCATAGGGTTCTTTAGCTTACACACATCCCAATTATATCTTTCAGCAAAATCTTTGGACACGAAAGAATGCGAAGCTCCAGAATCAAATAATGCTGATGCAGGTACTGAGTTGACAAGGAACTTACCCAAAACTACGTCGGGTGCATCCTGGGCTGCTTCCGCGGTCACATGGTTGAGATGCCCTCTGTTCACCACTTGTGGAGTCCTTGGGTCTGAGGTGTCCCACGGCCTTGTCCTGCATTTGGAGCTCGTGCTGGCGTAGTCCCTAGATTGAAACGAACTGGGGTCATTGCTGGGCATTTCTGGGGACAGTTGCTGGCATAGTGCCCCATGTTCTTGCAGTTGAAACACTGCACTCCTGCTGCTGAAGTCCTGTTCTGCTGGGGTTGGCCACCATTGCTTGCCCGGGGAGTTTGTGGATTTGGGCGGGGTCCTGAAAAGGAAGTCCTTGGCACGCTTGACTCTGAAGGTTTGTGAAAGTGAGGTGCGTTGGAGCGGAATCGAGAGCTGCTTGCTCCTTGCTGGGCTTGAAACTTCCTCTTCCGAATTTCGTATAGCTGACGCTGAGCATCTTCTTGGACAAAGGCCTTGTTCACTAGGTGCTGGAAGGTAGGGAAATCGTTGGATACCAGCTGCACCTTGAGGTTGGGGTCAAGTCCCTGCGTGAACCTCCAAATCTTGGTCGCATCCGATGTGACCTCTTCAGATGCATACCTGGACAGTTGGGTGAACTTGTTCAGGTATTCGGAAACACTGAGGTTTCCCTGCTGCAGTTGATAGAATTCTCTTTTCTTCATTTCCATTAATCCCATAGGAATATGGGCAGTGCGGAAAGCTTCAACAAACTCGTCCCAATTGATAGCTTGTGCATTGTGATGGGCGGCGCGGTAGTTTTCCCACCAGTTAGCAGCCATTCCCTTGAGCTGGTGAGCAGCATACAACACCTTTTCATTATCGTTGCACTGAGCTAGGACCAATTTTCTTTCCACATCCTTGATCCAATCATCTACCTCCAGGGGATCCACTGATCCAGCAAAAGTGGGAGGCCTTGTCCTCATGAATTCTCCCAACTTAGACTGAGGTGCCTGTTGGGCTGGCTGCACTTGGTTCTGGGCGAGAGCTTGAAGTAACTGCAGCTGCATAGCCATCATCTGTTCCAAGTTGGGGGCCTGAGCAGGAGGTGGTGGAATGTTGTCTTCTGGCTGATTGTTGGCGTCACGGCTGTTGCCAGGGTTGCTCCTCGTGTTCACCATCTGAAGCGGTTTAGGTTAGCAGAAGGTAAGAGGGAAATAGCAAAGGTAAGAGATTAGGGGAACTAAATCACATCCCAAGCCAACACACAAGAAAGAACTAGCAACCACTTAGGGGAAAACTTTTATTAAAATCAAGATAACTCCAAGGATGGCTGTACCACAAGTGCACATAGGCCTGGTACAGTCCATCTAGCACACCAAAACATAACAATAAGCGTTCTAAGGACGCGGACATTTTATTTGGGTACTACTGACTCAAAAGACTACTAATCCTCTCCAAAGACGCGCTCCTCAGGGTCTTCTTCCGGGTCCTCTTCTGGATCCTCCTCCGGGTCTTCCTGGCGCTCTCTCACGTGGTGACGTGAATAGTCACACTCGGCCGAGGCACGGTTACGACTGGAGGCAGTCGACCGAGAACGAGAAGGAGAAGGCTTGCGCTTCTTGAGAGTGATGACAGGTGGCGGACTGGGGCGTCGCACCTTCTTGCGTGCTGTAAGTCTGATGTGGAGTCCTGAAAGTCGAGCTGGTGCCGGGTTGTTGGGGATGACAGCTGGTACTGGAGAAGATGGCGTGTAATCAACTACGGGTGAAGACGGCACGTAGTCGGCTGCGGCTCGGAGACGTCCCAGCTCAAACTCAGCTGCCTGACTCTGGAGAAGCTGTGCGCGAAGCATGTCGGAATGCTGGTAGCTGGAAGTGAGAAGCATCCGAAGTTGTCCAATCTCCTCCTGAGCTCTAGCATAAGTGACTGCCATCGCCTGGGTGAGTTGCACCTGATGTGACAGTCGAGGATCGTCAGCTGGAATATCAAAGGGATCTGGATACCTCTGTCCTACCCTGGGGTTGATGAAGAAGCAAAAAGGGGACTGATGTACAGCATCCTTGTGCAGATGGCACAATTCATCAATGGCGAGGCGTGTTGCGTCCTGAACTGCGTCATAACAGCGGGACCGAGGGTGCTTGATGGGGTATGTTTGGGATTTGAATTCCCCATCCCGTGCATACAGGAATACCTCCATCGACCAGGAGTCACGGTCCAGAATCCGCGTCTTCCGACCCCTGAAAATGGGCGGCTGACTGTATTCCAAGCACTGCATCAGCTGCCGGAGAAGGCTAGCGAATGCTCCAGCATCCTCTCCATGTGAGTAGTAGTCCCACGGGGCAGCGGAGGGTGAACCAGCCATCTACAAAGTTGAGTGAAAGAAAAGATTAGTAAAAGTTTTTAACAAATGGAGTTGGAGACAAGAACGAGATTCTAAGTAGGAAGAGAGTAGAAGCAAAGAAGCTTATACATTTTTAATATACTCTTTTTATAAATATAAGTCCTTATGGTTTGCCATTCTTAATTTAGGTCACGTCCTACAGTCAAATTGGCTCTGATACCATCTCTGTCGGGCCCCCGGATTACCAAACCCGGACCCTCTGTGTATTACAGCACTAGTCCCAGATCAAAGCTAGTGCACACAGTCAAACAGAATGGGAAACATCACCATCAACGATTTATTACAATAGATAAGAGTACTGACCACAGGGTCACATTATTACATTGGAGGTTTCAAGACCTCGCACAATCAAAACACAGCGGAAGCAAAGTGAAATCAAAGTAGACCCATCAAGATGCCACAGGCAGTTGACTGGGGAAGCGCGACCTAGTCCTCCGGGAAGAATCCGTCGCAGCCACAAGCGAAGCAGTAGTCGTAGTCACCTTCTTGAGCTTCAACTTCCTCTGAGATTTTATTTTTAAGTGTAGCATGTGAGTACATAAAGTACTCCGCAAGTCTTGGGAAAAATGCATAGATGCAAGGCTTATCAAAGGAAGGCCATACGGTTCTTTTGCACAAAGCAATATTTGAAAACTTAATTACTACTAATTATTTTCGAAGGCATTAATTTAATGAAGTAAATGTTTTAACAGAATTAACTTTCTAGTGAAGGTTCCAACTACCAACACTAGCTAACCAATTACCATTGGTCAAGTTTTAAACTGCGGGTTCCATCCACCCTCTCTGGCTCCATCTGCCAGGATTCCCTTCCGAGAGTTCCCTCCACCCTCGGAATACAAAACTTTTGATTTTAAAACCAAAACCAGAAATCTACCATGTGAATGCATTCCTTGCCCGCCCTTGACCGCGGGCACGGCTATTCGAATAGTTTTACACTCTGCAGAGGTTGTACAACTTTACCCACAAGAGATAAATTATCCTAAAGGTCAACACGCTTCCTTTGGCATGAGACCCAGATAAAATATCACAAAGCCTTTACCTTACTCTAATCTAGCTAGATACCACCCGCTGAGGTTTCACCGCAGGTAGGCTAACTGCCCGAACCGAAGCCCCCTCTTGCGCCATATGAGTACAGTAAATCCCTGTCCCTCACTGTGAATAACCAGTCCATCCCTGGCATCCACTTTCCACTGGTGGCACCTAAACTAGACTATCATAAGTTAGTTAGCTAGGTCGTACCCATATAAACTTGTGGTTGTACGGTTAATGCTCAGTTTGGACAAACACAAGCGTCGGTCCTTACTTGACTAGGGTGGAACATACACTTAACAAGTTCTCGTGCTTACTGCACCAACCCAAACAGCCATCCACCCTAATCTAAACCAACTTTCACATTTTTATTTTATTTTAAAATCACAGTGACAACTCCAATTGCCACTTCACTTTCAACCACAAGGATTTAATAATAACTCATAATTTCCCATTTTCAAGATTTTCCAAAGTTATTAGATAGCAAGACTAAGCATTAACCTACCATTCTAATATTCACAAAGATTAATAGTAATCTCATTATTGAGACAAAGGAAGTTCTAGGGTGACAAGGTACATGGCAATCAATTTCAAATGAGGGCATAACAAAGTTGGAATAACTAATTCCTAAAGATTTGAACTAGTGACTTTTATGTAAATAGCAATGCATACAATTTAAAATAATTAAAACATTTTCAAAAGCATAGGTTCAAGATGATCAAAGGAGACTTGCCTTCTTGCAGGGTTTCTGGATCTTCTTGTTGCTGTGAAGAGGGATCGTCGACAACGTTGGAATCTACGCGAGGAAAGACGAGGCAAACAAAGCAAATAAATACAAACAAAATTCAAATAAAATCCAAAAATTCAACAGAGGCCATAGTTGGATAGATTATGAATTTAGATGAATTTAGAAATTTGAATGGCTGGATTTGGAGTTAAAATGAGAAAGTTATGCTCATTTGAAAATCTCAGATTTGAATAAATCCGGAAATTCGGAAATTTCTAACAGGTGGGACCCACTGGAGGATTAAATTTTATTCTTTTATTTTTATCTCGGGAGACTGACAGGTGGGACCCACGGAACAGTATTCTCTGCTGGTCACTGACATGTGGGACCCCTCTGTCAGTGACCTCATTTTCTTCGGTCACTGACAGGTGGGACCCACTGGGATCTGGACCCACTTGTCAGAGGCTGACGCAGACGGGTGGGACCCAGGCGGCAGTGGCCCGCACAGATCGGCGGTCGCTGACGTGTGGGGCCCGCTTGTCAGTCGCGAAAATTAAACGAAAAACTCAACCTCAGCGTGCGGAGCCGGAGGCTCGAACGCGCGCCGAGGGAGTCAGAGAGAGAGAGAGCGAGCGGTGATAGCCAAGTGAGCGGGGAGGCTTTGCCTACCCATATAGGGCGACAAATCACTGTGAGGGATACCTGCTGGAGAGCCGAGCAGAGGTGGTCGGAAGCGACGGCGCCGGCGGCGAGAGGAGGCCGGAGGTGCTCGGGTGGTGCGTGAAATGTAATCCTGGCGTGAAGAGGGTTCGGTTGGAGGGGTCGGCGAGGCTCGGGGGGTGACGGAGGATGGCCGGCGACGAGAGGAGCGGCGGCGCGGTACGGGTCTCCCGGTGCGACGGTGCTACGACGGCGGGGGGAGGCGGCTGAGGTGCTGGGGAGATTCGCCCGGGCGTGAGGAAGCTTGGGGTGGCGACGGCGAGCTCCGGGGATCACCGAGGCGGCGACGATCGCTCGCCGGAGTACTTACCGAGCGCACGGGGAACTCTCTGCGCGACGGCGCTCGGGGCTCAGAGGGCGAGGTGAAGAGCGCTGGAAGGTGGTGCGGGGAGAGGCGAAGCCAATGGTGCGGCAATTGCTCGCCGGGGTGTCGGCCGGAAAAAGGAAGGGAGCGGGGAGATATGGAATTCAGGCGCGGAGAAGGAAAGGAGAGCGCGGGGAAGAGGGGATTTGGTCGCGGCGGCGTCCAGGGTTTCCAAAACTGGGGGAACGGAGAAGGCAAGACCGGGTCCGCCGAGGATTCGGTCGGTCGGCGAGAAAGGAAAGGGGGAAGAAAAGAAGGAAGGCGGCGGCTCCGCGGGGGCGACGGATCCGACAGGTGGGGCCCGCGCGCAGTGAGAGTGGGGAGAGCAGGGGTGGACGGCGCGGATTGAAGCCACGCGGCTCGGGAGAAAGGATCGAACGGCGGGATGGCTTAAGTGGGAGGGGGGCGGTGGATTGAGGCCGGGCGCGAGGACGCGGCTCATCCGAGCCGTCCACGCGTCGGGCGAGGAGGGGGTTAGGCGGGCCGCTGACGGGCCTGGCCCGCTTGGCGGTGGGAGAGGGAGAGAGCGGCCTGGATCAGGCCGAGCGGCGACGTGGGCGGTCTGGGGCCGTCCACGCATCGGCCGGAGGGGAAGGGTGATTTTATTTTATTTTTCCGAATTTGATTTAGATTTTTAGAAAAGGCTAGAAAATTATTTAGGCCTCAGAAAAATACGAAAATACCTCCAAAAATTCCAGAAAATTCACAGAAGCTCCTGGACATATTTTGGACTAAATAAAATTATTTCCAACTACTGTTGATATTTAATTTTCATATTTTGAATTACTTTTTAAATTCTAAAAATAGTTTTTAAATTCCAGAAAAACCAGAAAGGCAATTAAAAGCCAAGTAAAATCCAATTACCTTAAAATAATTAATTTGAATTTAAATTTTTCAAAAAGCCAAATTTTGGGATGTGACAGCAGCCATCCCTAGCTTGCCAAGAACCCCATTGTTCCGTTTTGCCTATCGCGACCGAGTCCCTGGCCCCACCCCGCTGGCGCCGCCGATGCCATAGTCGCCACGCCGCCTGCTCTGTTTTGAAGCACCACTACCACACTACCTCTTCTTAGTTGTCTCCCCTTCCTATAACAGCCGAGCACTTCCGCCCACTTGGTTAGCCGAGCAAATGCTTCAGCCACTTTACCCCAGATCCTGAGTTCGAACTCAGCCAGCCGCATCCCTTAACCCACATTTTTGTTTTTAACTTTTGTAGCCCATTTTAGGCAAGAAAATCATGGAAAATCTGAGAATAAAATTTAGGGAAGTTAATAAATTTAATTAAGGTATAAAATAAGATTCTTAAGGTTTGATGTTTGCTTATTTAGTATATGAGCAACTAATGTAGCTTAAATATTTATTTGAGGTCTAATTATCAATTGGAGGCATTAATAAAATGTGGTTTTGCTTAAAGTCCAAACTTAATAAGGAACCTAATTAAAAATGTATTCAAGATAGAATTTAAGAAAATACATTGGATGTTATGTTAAAACAATGAAAACAAAGCTTTAAGTTAGAAGATTATCCTTAATTATAAATAAATATATGCCATAACATTTGTCGATAAAATAAATCTTAATGGTAGGTTAAATTAAATTAGGCCTCTTCATAAAATTAATTAAACAATAGGGTGTGACCATAAACATTTAGATTAGAAGGTCCTAATAAAATCCTCGCCATTAGCACGTCACCGATAAATAAATCTTAACGATGAATTTAGTAGAACAAAAATTGGGTATAGCGAGCTCGGTCCTATGTAAATAGAAGTTTAACTAAAACAGGCAAGATGTTGATTCAGAGGATGAAACAACAATGACAGTTAGACCTCAGAATATTTCCAGATAAAAGGATCGTACTAGTGTAAAGATACTAAAATATATTAGCCCTAGGTCCTTGGGACATTGAAATAATCTCACCGATAAACAGTCCCAGGAAGCATATAATATTATGACTAATAGTCGCAAATGAGTAGCAAATAAGAATATACTAAAAATTTCCATTAGACATCAATGAGATAATTGAATACCCCAGTACGTTGCTAAACTATTAAACTAGTCATTAGGAGTATACCTTGAATAATTAGTAGATAGAATCCCATAAAATGCCACAGCCGAGACTGCTAGGAATATAGGCTCTAAAAATTAAGCTAATAAACCAAACACATATGTGTACCCGTAAGTCTAACCTAGTTCATGGAACTTCCTAAATAAATATAAATGTGATAAAAGAAGTTAATAAATAAAAGATCGAACCTCGCCTTTCTCCAATCGGCTATGTTTGGCCACTTCTTTTTCCAAAGCAGATAAACCCTGTAGATACTTCCTCACTTTTGATCTCTTATTGTCCTAAAATTTTCCCTCACGGTAAAGCTATTCAGATAAATCGTCCTCCTGTTCAAATCCAGCTACCGCTGTACTTACAACACACTAACCTTAATCATCTTTCTATTTTCAAATCATAATAAATGTATAATTTAAATTAAATCGGGTGTTTAAAGTGTTTGGATTTATTTGGATCTCTTGAGTTATTTGTTTTTATTTGGGTTCAGTTGCTTATCGCATAGTTAGAAACTGGAGTCCAGAAGAATCGATGGATCAAGCGAGATCAAGATCAAGGTGGAGATAAAGACCAAAAGCCTGAGACCATCAAATGATATATCTTTGAGTGAGCTCAAGACCGCGGTAAACTGTGCAAGGCGAGTAAATACTTTGATCATGTTGAACCTACACTTTCTGCAAATTATTTTGGTTTAAATTATCAAATTGCATGCTGTTATTTTATATGCAAATACATGTTTAATTTACGATTCTAGTTATATCCCATTGTGTACCTTGATTAATATTACCCCTCCTTTGGAATATTTGAATTTGTGAACCTTGTCACCCTAGCAAAAATTATAATAATAACCTTTCGAAAATAAGTCTGTAATTATATGCCATGCTTAGTGTTGCTTAGATACTCATGGGCGCGAGAACTCTCAAGCATCACTTTTAATCATGAGAAAATTTGGTTGGGCAGTCATGGTGGTAATGACTGGTATATGTTGGATATGATTATTTTATATTCCCAAAAACCTCAAATAGCTTATTTATTTGGGCGGATGGTTCGGGGGTGTGGTGCAGGGGTGCACAAGAGTGTGGTTTGTGGTAGAACCGCCCAGATAACCCTAAGGGCCGAATCTTGTCATGACCTCCTATGTAAAACAGTGCAACCACAAGCTTGTAAAGTACAACCTGGCTAAGTAAATTTATCGAAAACCCCGGACTCATCTCACTGGTAGTGGATGGAAGTGGATACGCAAGGGCAAGGGGAGGCCTAAAGGGACACCGAGTGGAGGGTGATGTTTTCCAGTCGTGCTAGCGCTGTGGGGAGTGGAGCCTGGGCTGCGCTAGTATCCGTGGCGAACATCCCGTGCATAGATGGGACCCACCGCAAGTGGGAGAAGCCCATAAAGTGAGATGACGAAAGGGACTAGATATTTTGAAAAGTCACTGTGATGGTCTGCTCAACCACATGACTAAGGAATCGTGTGGGGCAACGAGTTGATTGTCTCTTGTGGTGAAAGTGTACAAACTCTGTAGAGTCAAAACTATTCGAATAGCCGTGCCCACGGTCAAGGGCGGACATGGGAACTTAACCAGATATAGTTCTATTTCAAAAAAAACTTTGTGGGTGGAAATGGAAAAAGTGGAGGGCAGCAGAAAGCCCTGATTTGAGTTGTCCTGGGTGTCATCCCAGTGGTAAGTTAAGCGGCTATAACGCTGAAAGATGTCAAATGGTGTGATGCCATATGTATGGAAAAATTATGGTGATATTAGGCATATGGTGTGAGGCCATATGTATGGAAAATCATGTTAATATTCCTTGAACATTATGTTTTGTTCCAAAGCTGCTAGGTCTCAGGAAATTTTATGTATTGTATTTCAAATAGTGGCATTTCTATTCCTGCAAAATAAAATATGGAAAGAATAAGCAGGGTCGTGAGTAAAGGAAATAGATGTTTGTAGTGTACACATAAAGGTATTGGTGGATTCATGTCGATCATAAATAGGAAATGATAGTGTGGGTTCTGGGAGAAATAAATTGGTGGAGTCTAGCTGAATAGATAGGCTAAATAGATGATCTAATTGAATTTTCGGGAAATTGGAGGAGTAATACAAGTATTGGATTATAGTTCCTGATTAGTGATTTACTTGGTGGGAGGATACTAGTGGATCATAGGATTAATCAATGATATTCTTGGTGGATATATAATGATGAATCGTAGAATTGATCAATGATATTCTTGGTGGATATATAATATTGAATCGTAGGCTTGATCAATGATATTCTTGGTGGATTTGAATCAATAATAAAAAGGATTGGATTGTTAGAAAATCTTGATGAGAATGTTCGGACCTTCAAAAACAGTGCCCGCGGAGAGTGGGCGCTTGCGGCGTAGGCCGAGGGCGCTACGCACACCGAGGTAAGGAGGCGGAGCCGCCGTTCCCCTACCTTCGAAAACAGTGCCAGCGGAGAGCGGGCGCTTGCGGCGTAGGACGAGGGCGCTACGCACGCCGAGGTAAGGAGGCGGAGCCGCCGTTCCCCTACCTTCGAAAACAGTACCCGCGGAGAGCGGGCGCTTGCGGCGTAGGCCGAGGGCGCTGCGCACGCCGAGGTAAGGAGGCGGAGCCGCTGTTCCCCTACCTTCGAAAACAGTGCCCGTGGAGAGCGGGCGCTTGCGGCGTAGGCCAAGGGCGCTACGCACGCCGAGGAAAGGAGGCGGAGCCGCCGTTCCCCTACCTTCAAAAACAGTGCCCGCGGATAGCGGGCGCTTGCGGTGTGGGCCGAGGGCGCTACGTACGCCGAGATAAGGAGGCGGAGCCGCCGTTCCCCTACCTTCAAAAACAGTGCCCACGGATAGCGGGCGCTTGCAGTGTAGGCCGAGGGCGCTACGCACGCCGAGGTAAGGAGGTGGAGCCGCCGTTCCCCTACCTTCAAAAACAGTGCCCGCGGATAGCGGGCGCTTGCGGCGTAGGCCGAGGGCGCTACGCACGCGGAGGTATGGAGGCGGAGCCGCCATTCCCCTACCTTCGAAAACAGTGCCCACGGATTGCGGGCGCTTGTCGCGTAGGCCGACGGCGCTACGCACGCCGAGGTAAGGAGGCGGAGCCGCCGTTCCCCTACTTTCAAAAACAGTGACCGCGGAGAGCGGGCGCTTGCGGCATAGGTCGAGGGCGCTACGCACGCCGAGGTAAGGAGGCGGAGCCGCCGTTCCCCTACCTTCAAAAACAGTGCCCGCGGAGAGTGGGCGCTTGCGGCGTAGGCCGAGGGCGCTACGCACACCGAGGTAAGAAGGCGGAGCCGCCGTTCCCCTACCTTCAAAAACAGTGCCAGCGGAGAGCGGGCGCTTGCGGCGGAGGCCGAGGGCGCTACGCACGCCGAGGTAAGGAGGCGGAGCCGCCGTTCCCCTACCTTCGAAAACAGTGCCCGTGGAGAGCGGGCGCTTGCGGCTTAAGCCGAGGGCGCTACGCACGCCGAGGTAAGGATGGTGCATCTCTAAAGCGATGCACTCCCTGGTGTCTCAGCTATCGTGCAGTTTTTATACTCCGTAGAGTGCGTGGGATCAACATCCACGTCTTATTTATACTCCGGAGAGTACGCGTAAGGACAATGTCCATGCGTGCGCGGCATCGGCGTCATGTTTATACTCCGTAGAGTGCACAGAGACAACATTCGCGTCTTATTTATACTCCGTAGAGTGCGTGGGATCGACATCCACGTCTTATTTATACTCTAGAGAGTACGCGTAAGGACAATGTCCATGCGTGCGCGGCATCCGCGTCTTGTTTATACTCCGTAGAGTGCGCAGGGACAACATCCGCGTCTTATTTATACTCCGTAGAGTGCGTGCGGAGGCGGACCTCGACGCTACGTCTTATTTAGAGTCCGTAGACTGCGCGCGGAGGTAAGCCTCCGCGCGTTGCGGGCGGTGATGGTGCGTGCGGAGGCGGACCTCGACACTACGTCTTATTTATACTCCGTAGAGTGCGCGCGGAGGCGTCCCCCCACTGCATCTTATTTATACTCCGTAGAGTGCGTGGGATCGACATCCACGTCTTATTTATACTCCGTAGAGTGCGTGCGGAGGCGGACCTCGACGCTACGTCTTATTTATACTCCGTAGAGTGCGTGCGGAGGCGGACCTCGACGCTACGTCTTATTTAGAGTCCGTAGACTGCGCGCGGAGGCAAGCCTCCGCGCGTTGCGGGCGGTGAAGGTGCGTGCGGAGGTGGACCTCGACGCTACGTCTTATTTAGACTCCGTAGAGTGCGTGGGATATCATCCACGTCTTATTCATACTCCGGAGAGTACGCATAGGGACAGCATCCACGCGTGTGCGGACCATCCGCGTCTTGTTTATACTCAGTAGAGTGCGCAGGGATAACATCCGCGTCTTATTTATACTCCGGAGAGTACGCCGACGCCCGAGGCAATCATATGATTTAAATCCAAAACAGAGGCATCGAAGAAATGGTCGAAGACTTGCGGCAACAAAACGCTCCAGAATACAGTACTGGAGAAGCATTTGATGCTACGAGAGCCCAGAACAGTCCAAAACTGGAGACGCAAACGTGGCCAAATCAAATGCTCTTACACTAGAACTCCGCAGATACGGAGACCCTGGCTGCTCGAAGCTAGCGACGGCCTCGTTGTAGGGTGCGGAGCCACCGACGGAGACGCTCCGGGGCGACCGCGTTGGTCACCTGTAGGATTCGTGGCGACTTGGGGCTCGTCGAGCTCGTCGCGCCGCGCTTCTCCGGGCTGCAGCGAGGGAACGTCGGCGAGCACGTTGTGCCAGGGTTTAATCTTTCGGATGCAAAAAAATTTCGGCAGCCGGCGAAAGGAACGAAAGAACGAAATTTCGTTCATTTCGTTCGAATTTCGGACGAAAAAAATCGAATTTTTGATGAAATTTAACCAAAATTTGAGATTTGAGACAAATACATTCCCGATTAGTGCTGATCCTCCGCCGTGTCAAAGCAGTTGACCCACACCCGCGCCGTCGTCCTTCGGCCTTGGAGATTGGGTGCCCACCTCGGGGAAGATTGGGGACAAGGGGGGAGGTCGAGCGCGCCGCCGTCGAATCGATTGGGGAGGGAGATGCGCCGCCGTCGAATCGATCGGGGAGGGAGCTGCGCCGCCGTAGAATCGATTGGGGGAGGGAGCAGCCCCACCTTGGCCGCCGCCCGCCGCTTGTCCCCGCCTTGGCCGCCGCTCACCGCTCTTCCCCGACTTGGCCGCCGCTTGCCGCCCGGTGGAGGATGGGGATGGGGATGGCCGCCGCCCGCCCCTCTTCTTCCCCGCCTTGGCCGCCGCCCGCCGCTCTTCTTTCCCGCTTGGCCGCCGCCCGCCGCTTGGTGCTCGGTGCTCCGAGGGATGCGATTGGGGAGTCAGGAGTTCTGCGGACTGGGGAGTCGGGATGCCCGGCGCAGGATGGGGATGGGGATGGCCGCCGCCCGCCGCTCTTCTTTCCCGCTTGGCCGCCGCCCGCCGCTCGGTGCTCGGAGGGATGCGATTGGGAATCGGGAGTTCTGCGGATTGGGGAGTCGGGATGCTCGGAGGGATTTCGTTTACTGGGGAGCGCGAGTGCGGCCTGCGGCGTGGGGGGACCGGTGGGCTGGGGGCCTGGGGCGCTGTGCACTTGGGCTGGGGCGTGCAGGTGCGGCTCGCCCGGCCGATTTCAAATAGGTGCGAAATTTTTGACCGAGACGGGATTATTTCGTTGACCACCGAAAGCAGCAAAATTTCGCCGAAATCGGACGAAATATTTTTCCCTGCGTCGTGCTAGCGAGCACCTACGCTGCCAATTAGAACTCAGCCAGCTCGCGCGACTCGACTCGCTCTTCTGGCTCTGAAATCGCCTGCATGCTTGTGCGGACGCTGGATGCTTCATTTTGACTCCCTGAGTGCATGCACCTTTGGTTAGGATCCGGAGCGAAGCCCTGGCTGCGGAAGCCACGCCGGCGCGAAGTCCCACTGCAGTAGTGTCGGAGAAGGCCTTGCCGTCGCGAAGGCCGTGGTGGAGGCGACCTCGCCATGGCGCAGTCGGCGCGGAGCCTGGCGGGGTCGGCGTAGAGTTCGGAGTTGACGCGGGCTCCAACAGACTTGGCGTAGAGCTTGCCGACTGCTGACGCGGAGACGAGCAGAGGTTGGGGCCGTCCTCAGCTGCGCGGAGTCTGGTGCCTGCACGAAGTCCTGGGACAGCACGGGGGCCCTCCACGGTGCACGGCGGGCGCCGATGACATTCTTGTACGCGCCTGACAGTAGGTTGCGCTCCACTGTGGAAAGCCCGTCGCCGTTGCGGTCCTCCACGGATAGACCGTTGACCTCGGTGGGCACGGTGACGGGCAACGGCCGCCGAAGAGTTTGGCGGGAGGATGCCAAAGACGAACTGTGCGCAGGAGATGCGATGATGAGGTTCCGCGGGCTACCGATGGAAGTGGTGGCGGAAGACTTCATCGTTGCGGAGGTCGCAGCATGGACGCCGAGTGGGGGACTTCAAGCTGCGCGCGCGAAGGTGATGTGCGGATGTGCGGAGAGTCCACAGCTGGGACGCTGAGCGGAGACGTCGTTCGATGCGGAGGCTCGGAGGGGACTTCGCGCAGGGGCCATCATGCCGAGGTAGCCCGCGTGGAGGCATCGGGCGCTGGGGCGTCAGCGGGGATGTGCGGAGTCCACAGCGCGGACGCTGAGCGGAGACATCGTTCGATGCGGAGGCTCGGAGGGGACTTCGCGCAGGGGCCATCATGCCGAGGTAGCCCGCGTGGAGGCATCGGGCGCTGGGGCGCGTAGCCGAAGGTCGGCACTGTGCCAGCACGAAGAGCTTGGCCAAGTCAGCGTAGACAAAGTTCAACGGAGGCCGTCATCGGTGGCGAAGTTGAAGCGAAGATCGGCGTCGCGGCGGAGCCTCCCCGAGCTTGCTTAGGCACTCGTTGCGCTTCCTTGACGTCCTCACCGCGGAAGCTGATCGCATGGAGCTCATCGGCGTGCCCATGGAGGGTAGCCTCGTAGTTGCTGCGCCCGTGCGTGCAGCCCGTGCTCGCACTGGAATGCAGTGGCAGGTGCGGAGGCTACACACCCGCGGAAGCTTCAGAGGCTAGGCACTCGACGACGTGGATAGTGGCACCACTTGCTCCGCTGGCTTCACCGATGTTGGAAAGTCTTACGACCTCACAGGACCTCTTTATGACCAGTACAAGTCGTTTACAACTTGTCCAGATCACTTACGACCAGTACAGATCGTTTACGACTAGATCTGATCGTTTACGACCAGTGCAGAGGAGTTACAACCACTTAGGAAGCTTTCTGATGTCGTACGACCAGATTGTCTCCCGTACGACCACGTTTGTCGCTGCGCGATCGCTGTTCTCCGTGGTTGAAGATTCCTTCGATCACGGTCACTTCTCTTCTACGTGGTCAGAGTCGCTTCCGACCACGTTATGATCTTCTCGGCGTAGTCGCTGCTCCTTACGACCACCTTAAGTTGTAGTCGTACTTCTTCAATGTAGTCGTAGCCTTCTTCGACTACGTTCAGCGATTTTACGATGTGATCGTAAAATCACTGTACCTTTGCCGTAATCGTAACACCTCTCGCTTATCGCCGACGTTGCCTTGTCGTGGTCGTAGGTTCTTACGACCACGGTTGTCGTGGTCGTAAGCAAACTTCGACCACGTCTGCGAGATTGCCGATCACACAAAACTTGCTCTTTTCTCCCCTCTATTACTCGCAAATACTTTGCGTCTTTACACGACTTAGTTGCCTTGCTCGGCCTTCGTTCGATACTTAGATTACATGACTACTCCTCCTTATATACCCGGCTTTACATCTTGTACTCGGGTTCGACTACGAGTAAGACTAAAACTCCGACTCCGACTACGAGTCTTATTTTACGACTCCGACTTGAACTCGGTTTTGACTTCCGATTACAACCCGACTTCAATACGACTTCTAAAAACAAGATTATTTCCAACATTCTCTCCCTAATCTTGTTTTAGTAGCTTCTATCATGTTGATCTTCTCCTTCTCGATCACGTCGATCTTCTCCTGCACCTGTTTCTTCCTTGGATGTCTTCCTCCACCAGCTGCTTGTTTCACTGTTGCGTGGTCTTGCTTTCGACCACCGTTCTTCATGTCGTGCTTTCTCCCGCCAACTCGGGATCCTGTGACCTGTTTGCTGTGGTCGAACATCTTCTCGACCATATCCAAACATCTTTTGCCATGGTCGTAACACTTGCCGACCGTGCTCGATCATCTTTTGCCGTGGTCATGGTGACTCCCGACCACGTTCAATCTCCATTTGCCGTGGTCGAATTTCTTCTCGACTACAGCCAAAACCTTCTGCCAACCTTCTCGTTACGACTTCCAACTCTTCCGACTTGTTGTTTACGACTTCATGCTGTTTTTCGATCACCAGGAGATGAAGTCTTTCAGGCTCTGGTTCCTTTAGATCATCTGGTCTCCAAATTTTCAGCGGTATTTTGTACAACCGATTTGCTGATTTTTGTGCTCTCATCAACAACTGCTCTCTGCTGTCAAAAACCCTCAGATAAACTCCTTTTAATTCAACTCGGTACCCTTCTTCAGTCAGTTGGCCCAAGCTTATCACGTTGCTGCAAAGACTTGGTATATAATATACATCTGACAACAGTCTTTGACTTCCATCCTTGCATTTTAACAGGATTGTTCCTTTTCCTTTGATTTGAACTGTTGAGCCGTCTCCAAACTTTACTTTACCGAGCACTCTCTCGTCTAGTTCATGAAACAACGAGTGTGTGCCCGTCATGTGGTTGCTTGCTCCGTTGTCGAGATACCAATCTGTTGACTGGTCTTGAGTCTTCTCTCCCTTCTCCATCAAACTAGGAAATACTCTCCCTTCATGTAGCATCACCATTGTCGGTTCAGCTACAGTACATTGCGACAGCAGCAGAGTCGGTTCCATCTGAACCAGATTGACTTCATCCTCTCTCGTCTTGTTTCTGCAATTCGCTGCAAAATGCCCATACTTTTTGCAGTTGTGGCATTGTATGTGGCTTCGACATTCAGCAGCGTAGTGACCGAATTTCTTGCACTTGTGGCATTGTATACTCGATTTTCCGGTTTCAGAGTTACGCCCACGACTGCTCCCGTCGTTGCGTCCTCCACCTCTCTTCACATCGTCGTTGTGACTTTCATGGCTCTTATTCTCGTTCAGTGCTTCCCACTGAGCACGAGATAGCAGCAGCTGATTACCTCCTTCCTTGTCCTGATGCCGTCTCTTCTGACTTTCTTCAAAGATTCGCAAGCGACCGACTGCCTCAGTTAGCGACATTTTCGTCATGTCTCCAAATTGTTCAATTGTGCTGATAATTTGAAGGAACCTGTCGGGGACTGCGCTGAACAATCTCTCAATAACTGTTGAGTCTGGCAACTCAACACCCAAAGCTCAGATTTCGCCAGCCAAGCTCGTCAGTTTTTGTGAGAACTCACCGACGCCTTCGGTCTCTCCCATGACCAGGCGATCGAACTGCCTCTTCAGTACTTGTGCTCTTGCCTTCTTGACGCGTTCTTCTCCAATGTGCATCTCCTTGATAGCTTCCCATGCTTCTTTTGCAGTCTCCTTCTCTGCAATGGTCATCAAGACTTCGTCGGGGACAGCCTGCGATATGATGGCCAGAGCGCTTTGGTCCTGAGTCTCTTCGACCGGTGCATCTCCTTCGATAGCCGTCCATACTCCCAGAGCGCGCATGACGATCTTCATCTTCACGGCCCACAGGCCGTAATTTGTTTCGGTCAGCATAGGAAATTGGAATGGTACCAAACCTCCTCTCATCGGTGCTCGTGGTGGAAGCTGCGGTTTCTTTTCACCGGAGCCTTCCGCACCTGCAACTTTCTTCTCTCCAGACTTGTCCTCCATTGCTTCCTTGCTCTGATACCAACTGTTGGAAAGTCTTACGACCTCCCAGGACCTCTTTATGACCAGTACAAGTCGTTTACGACTTGTCCAGATGACTTACGACCAGTACAGATCGTTGACGACTAGATCTGATCGTTTACGACCAGTGCAGAGGAGTTACGACCACTTAGGAAGCTTTCTGATGTCGTACGACCAGATTGTCTCCCGTACGACCACGTTTGTCGCTGTGCGATCGCTGTTCTCCGTGGTTGAAGATTCCTTCAATCACGGTCACTTCTCTTCTACGTGGTCGGAGTCGCTTCCGACCACGTTATGATCTTCTCGGCGTAGTCGCTGCTCCTTACGACCACCTTAAGCTGTAGTCGTACTTCTTCAATGTAGTCGTAGCCTTCTTCGACTACGTTCAACGATTTTACGATGTGATCATAAAATCACTGTACCTTTGCCGTAATCGTAACACCTCTCGCTTATCGCCGACGTTGCCTTGTCGTGGTCGTAGGTTCTTACGACCACGGTTGTCGTGGTCGTAAGCAGACTTCGACCACGTCTGCGAGATTGCCGATCACACAAAAACTTGCTCTTTTCTCCCCTCTATTACTCGCAAATACTTTGCGTATTTACACGACTTAGTTGCCTTGCTCGGCCTTCGTTCGATACTTAGATTACATGACTACTCCTCCTTATATACCCGGCTTTACATCTTGTACTCGGGTTCGACTACGAGTAAGTCTAAAACTCCGACTCCGACTACGAGTCTTATTTTACGACTCCGACATGAACTCGGTTTTGACTTCCGATTACAACCCGACTTCAATACGACTTCTAAAAACAAGATTATTTCCAACAACCGAGTACATGCACTCCTCCTGCGTCGGCTCCGGCAGCGACATGAGCGCTCGCTCGCTCGGGCGAGCACACGCGGAGACCCACAACGACGAAAACCAAGCGGAGGGCGGCGCGCCTTGGTATTTCATGCATGCACACATGGGGCTGGTGCATGCATGGCGGATGGTTCATGCAAGCGTACGCGGACTTGCACGTATATGCTATTTAACCATTGAGGCATGAAGCAGTGCTGGCTCCGCTCTGCATTGATGGATGGCGGATGGATATACATGTGTGCGCGTCTTCCTGGGCCGAGGTCGCGTAGAGGGTCGACGTCGCCGGGTGGAGCCAGCGGGGGCGTCGCGGAGCTGCGTGGAGGCGCGGCAAGGTGATGACGTCTGGCTGCGCGGAGCTGCCGGGGTCTTCGCAAAGCTCGCCGACGCGGAGGCCGTCGCAGAGGCGGGCGCGGAGCCTCGGTTTGCAGCTAGCGCGGAGCCTCGATCTGCAGCTAGCCCATGCTGCATGCACGTGTCAGCTATTGCATGTATATCACGTTTTCACTTCTCAGTTTTTAGTAGGGTTTATGTACTACCGGCGCTAAGCATACTTCAGCTAATGCACAACATACACGCAAGCGAGATGGCTACGTGCATGCATATTCTAGATACATGGAGACATGCATATTCTAGATATATGGCTGTACAGTGAGCGACTGGTTAACCAGTGAAGAATTCCCGTGACTACGAATTCCCGCGCACTTTATTCCCTGAGCCCACGTGCATACATGCGGAGTTAACCACAACAGATCCTGTTCCAACGCCCGCACGGGTTGAGAGCACACATGCGGGGTCGACGCTTCGCAAGCGGAGCTCGAGCGAAGGCCTAGGTTGCACGTGGGCGCGGGGACTACAGCACAGAGGCTTGACAGAGAGCGAAGGCTCGGCGCTGGCTCGGCGCAGACCGCAACGCGGAGGCCCGCGCATGCACGGATGGGTACACGGGTGAATATTTTGGGTACATGCATATGTGAAGCTACGAAACATGGCAAAGCAAGCAGAGCAAAGATAACAACAAAATAGGGGTGGGCGGTTCGACTAGATCTACTCGATGCACCACCTACAAAGCATAGCAGGGTATACAGGCAAAGCCTGTACACCTTACCCAACCAGATCTACCAGATCTGGATCTGAAACAGAAATGAGAACTCAGAACTTATCTGTGACGCTCATGATATGAGCAACCTGAGATACTTCCATTCCACGCTAGGAAGCTCTTTCAGTTGTAGCCACCCCTAGCGCCCTTACGCAGCTTCTCGCTCTTCGTCGTCCCCACAGACGGCGCCATCTGTTGTGGCTACAGGCCAAACAGAGAGAAGGGGGACTAGTAGAAGAGGAAGAGGAGAGCCATATCTATGGGAGAGTTGGTAAGAATGAGAGGATGTCCCCCCTCCTGCCCCTCCTGGGGGTTTATATACATAAGTGGGGTAGAATGGAAAATCTCCATTCTACCCCTTAGTACTTACAAAGGATGAGGGTACATTGGTATATTTACATTGGTATATCCCTCTACACTATTGGGCCTATTACATGTTGGACTAGTTGCACGGCCCGGTCACGGGGGGTTGGGCCACCCCCACAACAGTATCTGTTGTGCCTACAGGCCAAACAGAGAGAAGGGGGACTAGTAGAAGAGGAAGATGAGAGCCATATCTATGGGAGAGTTGGTAAGAATGAGAGGATGTTCCCCCTCCTGGGGGTTTATATACATAAGTGGGGTAGAATGGGAAATCCCCATTCTACCCCTTAGTACTTACAAAAGATGAGGGTACATTGGTATATTTACACTGGTATATCCCTCTACACTATTGGGCCTATTACATGTTGGACTAGTTGTACGGCCCGGTCACGGGGGGTTGGGCCACCCCCACAACATGTTGATTTTGTGAAAAAGCTCCATGCCACAACCAAAGAGGTAATTGAAACTTAGGTACGTACTTATGCTTCCAAAGTTAACAAGTTTAGAAAAAAATGCTTTTTGAACCAGGTGATTTAGTGTGGGTACACCTTCGCAAAGATTGCTTTCCGTAGAAGCGTAGATCCAAATTGATACTCCGTGGTGATGGACCTTTTAAAGTTCTTGCCAAGATCAATGACAATGCATACAAGTTTGAGCTTCGAGGTGCTGATTTATCACCATTCTTTGGACAAAATTGTACAGAGTCGAGGTCGACTCCTTTTCAAGAGGGGGAGGATGATGAGGACATGTCTACTTCAAGTGTGCATCAAGAAGCTAGTCATGAGGCTCCTACAGGTCCTATGACAAGAGCAAGAGCTAAGCTACTACAACAACATGTGCTTTTGTTTCTTAGAGAATTCCCTAGTGCTTTAGATGAGAATGGTATACTACCTCATGCAAATATTTTGTACATTCTCAGGTTTGAACATTGTGAAGCCTTTGGAACCGCTAGGGAGGAGAGGGAGGCCAGAGCCAAAGCGATGGAGGAGAAGCTCACGTGGGACAAGCAGGAGGAGAAGCTCACGTGGGACAAGCAAGAGGAGAAAAGCTCAAGAATTCAAGCCCAATTCGGATCTTCCACAAGCCCAACCGAAATTCATCTCAGAGTCAACTCAGAATTCAATTCGGATTCAGTTCGGGACAGCCCAACAGACCTGTAATAAAAAGGCCATAACTTTCACATACGGAGTCCGATTGGGGTGTTCTTGGACTTGTTTAAAAGCTTATTCTAAGGCCCACACAATGGGTATGGCCCCAGCTTCAGAAGACATACAGTCTTGCCGCTATGGCCAAAACAATGTGACGGATTTAAATTAGGTTTTCCTTTTTGTGTGTTTTAGAGTCTTAGCCGAATTAGAGTTTGATTCGGCATGTCTAGCCAGTCCTAGGCGGTGCGTGAGTCATGGAGGGTGCCTTAAGTACCCTTGCCCCTCCCTTGTATCGAGCAGACCACTTTTGGTAATAGAATACTCTTGTTCTTTTTGTTGGCCGGACCAACTTGAGGGAAGAATTGGGAGTTTGTCGAAAATCAAGATCGTTCAACCTTTCCGCTGGGAATTGGGAGCGTGATAGAACTTCATCTTGTGGTCGTGAAGTTCAGCACGTGTGGTTGGGCGAATTATAGAGTGCTAACTCTTGCATTGGCAACGGGAGATTACTACAGTTCGTCGAATCCTCGTGAGTACCTTGATCCTACGTCGAGAAGATTGGGCGACCCCGTATCATGTAGCTCACCAACGAACCCGTTCTTCTCCAACTCTGGCAATCCGACAATCCATCGATTGAAGCTGCTTTGGGCCCATTCTACAGAGCTAGAGCACCCTTAGGGTAGCACAAAGCCACCCACGCCCTCGACCGAGCTTCTCTTCAGCTCATCTTCACCGGCGCCGTGCGCTCTCTCTGCTCACTGCCGCCGCACGCCGCTAGACCACCATCGTCATCCCCAAGCTTCCCGTGCCCCCGAGGTAGCCTTCTGACCTCACCACGATGCTCTCCTAGCCCGCAATTGAATTCTAACCCAGTGTAGCGCCGCGCCCACTTCTCTCGTGTTCCGCCGCTGCCCGTGGTCGCCGCCACCGCCGAATTGGCATGTGGGACCGAGCCCAGGCATGCACGCGGGCATGAACATCCTATTTTTGGAATGCTCATGGCCGGCCGCTACTTCCTCCGTCGGCGACGAGCATGCCGTTCTTCGACCGGAGGAAGGGCCACTGTAGCAAAGGGGCGAAGATGAATTAATTAAGTTAATACATCATTAATTAACGTTAAGACATGTCATTAGTGCTAAGTATGATTAGTTAATGCAAATCACCCACTGACATGTGGGCCATGCCCCCTTAATCAGAACGGTAACCGGACCCACCTGTCATAGACACAGAGGAAAGATAATAAAAAGAAAAGAAAAGTTTTAAAATCGGGTGTGGGTCCCACCTGTTAGAATTTAAATATTTTTCGGATTTATTTAAACTGAGAACTTTAAAAGGGCATAACTTATTTATTTTAACTCCAAATTGAGTAAAACAAATTTATAAATTCATCTAAATGCATCCTCTATCCAATGGAACAGAAACCATAATTTTTGAAGCTCATTTAAAATTTTGGTGAGAGTTTATTTGGTTTGCTAATTTTTATCCAAATTTTCGCGCATTGTAAAAATAGCGTACAAGGCCCAAGAGAAGGAAGCCAAAGCCGAAGCAACCCCCGATGACCCAGACCAAGCCCACTACAATCAAGGTGAGTCAATACTTTGATCATGTTGAACCTACATTTTTTGTAAATTAATTCCGTTTTAAATTATCAACTTGCATGCTATTATTTTATGTGCGAAATTTATGTTGATTTCTAGCTTCTAGTTATATTCCTATTACTGAACTTGCTAGTATTACACTCTTTCGGAACACTTGAATATCTGAGCCTTGTCACCTTAGCAAACATTATAATGGTACGGTTTTCGAAAATATGTACGTAATTATACGCCACTGCTTAGTACTGCTTAGATAATCAGGGGCATCTAAATGCCCCAAAACATCACTTTCAATTATGGGAAAATGATTTGGGAAGTCATGATGGTAATGACGAGTATATGTTGGTATGATTATTTTATGCTTCCGAAAACTTCAATTTTGCTTAAATATTTGGGCGAATGGTTTGGGGGCTGGTATGTGGTGCAATGAAAGCACAGTTTATGGAATGTGGTAGAACCGCCCAGATACCACTAAGGACTGAATCTTGTCATGACCTCCTGTGTAAAATAGTACAACCACAAGTCTGCAAATTACAACTTGGCTAAGTAAATCTATCAAAACCCCTGGACTCATCTCACCGGTAGTGGAAAGGAGTAGGTTTTGCAAGGGCAAGGGGAGGCCTAAAGGGACACCAATAGGAGGGTGAAGTTTCCCAGTCGTACTAGCATTGTGGAGAGTAGAGTCCGAATGCGTTAGTATCCGTGGTGAACATCCCGTGCAACGTATGGGACCCACCGTAAGTGGGAGCAGCCCATAGGGTGAGATGATAAAAGGGGCTAGATATTTTGAAAAGTTACTATGATGATCTACTCAACCACATGACTAAGGATTCATGTGGAGTAATGAGCGGATTGTCTCTTGTGGTAAAAGTGTACAAACTCTGTAGAGTAAAAACTATTCAAATTGCCGTGCCCATGGTCATGGGCGGACATGGGAACCTTACTAGATATAGTTCTATTTCAAAATGCTTTATAGGTGGGATTGGAAGAGTGAAGGGCAGTGGAAAGCCTTGGTTTGAATTTCCCTAGGTGTCGTCTCAGTGATAAGGTAAGCGGATATAACGTTGAAAAGTGAATATATGGTGCGGATGCCATGTAATGGTGGATGGAATCTGTATCGCTATTACTATAGTTGTCTATCACAAATTTTGTTATGAGTTCAAACTGCTAAGTCTTAGAAACTTTCTAAGTAATATATTTAAAAGCAATTTATGGTAAAATGAAATAAACCCGAGCCTTTCCTTGATAAGCCATGCATGTTACCTATTGCATACTGTGTGTTGGCTCGTTGAGCACGGTGGATTTGCGCTCACACTCCCATTACCAAATCAAAAACAGGAACCTAGGACCACTATGCTTATGAAGATGCCCCTGCCATAGATGGAGGAAATAACGAAGGAAATTATGGCGACTCCTACGCTTTTGGGTCCTAGACAAGTAGGCTCGATGGAGATTGTGTGCACATATGTTACCTAGGATTAGATAGTATATGTTGCTCACACTACCCCTCAGTCGCTTGCCTGTGGATTATGGTCTTACTGTTGCTTTGGTTTCCGCTGTTATCTTTGTGATGTAGACATTTGGCCGGTTAGGCCCCTTATGTAAACTGTCACCCGACGCGGTGTATTTAAATCTTGGTTATGTAATATTATGGTTTGTTATGTTTAATGCGATGTATGAGATGATGTAGCAATGTACCTGTGAACACTATCTACTGATCCAGGGAATAGTGTGGTGTTACACAGGGGATTCTGAATTGAAAAATCCGGGTCCGACATTTTGACATGGCGTCCACATGTGAAATGGTGGTTGTGACATGGCGTCTACACATAAGCATCTACTGTGTAATACAAATTGACATGGTATCCCAATCTAGCGAATAAAAAGAAAATCATGGAGAGGCAACTGTTAGTGATATGCCCTAGAGGCAACATGGAGATGTTATATATATCACATACTATGTTTATGATGCATTACTTTGTTCCTTGAAATAGACATTATCATTATTGATCAATGAGTATGTGACTTATTCATGAGACTCTTAATGCTAAAATGTTGGTATTTCTAAATGATCCCTGATCATATATCATATGAGGAACAAATATGATTCAAAGATCAGCATATGTATTGATTGATGATCATGTCTCATGGATCATGGTATGGAGATACCAAATCAATAATATGGACATGTGTTAGTGAACATATGTTGGATAGACCCGCCATGAGACACTGCAGAGATTCCATGTGTCATCAGTTGGTCTCAAGTAGTATTTATGTAGAATCCATAGACTTGAGATCATCATGGTTCCCAACATGCGTAGTAGCTTATTTTGGGACTACTAACCACTACTCCGTAACTGGGTAGTCATAAAAGTAGTCTTCGGGTTTGCCATGAAACATGTAGTGGGATGTGAATCATCAAGATAGAATTTGCCCCTCCTTATGGGAGAGATATCTCTGGGCCCCTCGATGTAATGGATTATGAAAGTGCATGGCCATGCCAAGGTGATTGAGGAGTCAATCACGAGTTTATAATCCATCACGGAATCGAGAGAGTGATTGAGCTATTAAGAGGATGACACAGGTCTCGCCTTGAGCTCAATCTATATCGTGAGGCAAAGGGATTCGTACATGAGAACATTACAGGTTCAGCCGATATGATCTTTACGTATACTTTGGGGTTAATATGTCTTACTAGAGGCCGCTATTAACAGGGTGACCGGAAAGGCGTTTCAGGGTTGCGACCAAGCATACGTGAACCTACAGGGTCGCACACTTAACGGGTTGGAACACTAATTCGAATGTGATTCAGATGTGGGCTCAATTCGGAAAGAGATCCGGATAGACTCCTATTGGGCCTCGGTCCACGAGGCCCAAGTGAGGAGGTCTATATATATGGAGGCGAGGGGCTGAGGGGTGTATGTTTCTGTTAATCCCAAGCCAAACCCTAGCCGCCACCTCCCGAGCCAAACCCTAGCCGCTCGCGAGTGCTGGTACACTCGCGATCGGCGTTCCAGCCCCGGACGTGTGGATACCGGTGGAGGCGCTGCTCGTTGCGACGTTGATCGGCATCAACAATCTACAGATTGAATCTTGCACGTGGTGTGGTTGATCGCGTGGAGGAGACGACCTATTTGGGACGATCGGCTAATTCCACTACTACCTCGACGCGCGTGGTTGGATCGGCTTCTCCAACTCTTCTTCCGCTGCGCTGCGCGTCTAGTGGTAACGATCCATGATCCCTTCTTAAGCATGATGTCCTTGTGTGCGCGGTAGAAAAGTTTTGTTTTCTGCTCTCGTAGCCTTCGCGCAATCCTTCAGCAACCTATAGTCTTCCCCTCTTTCTCCCGCTTCTCTTTCTCTACTCTCTCTCTCTCTCCTCTATGTCTGGCTTGACCAATACTGCTCCTCAAGATGCTGGCTACAAGATAACATCGATGCTGTTATGAACATCACTTGTATTCATCATTAGGCCAATAGGCCAATATATATACATGTACAAGTATAACATATATGCAGATAACCCCTTATACAACAGAGAAAATACACAGGTAATAATTATGCATCTAACACCCCCACAAACTTATGGTGAATCAACAACATGAAGTTTGAAGAAATAGAAGTTGTGCTAGGCTCTGGCCTGTGCCTTTGTAAAGAAGTTAGCCAATTGAAGCTCTAAAGCCATATACTGAAGAGCAACAACCTGATCCTACACCTGTGTCTGCATGTACGAAATCAACACCAATATGCTTTGTAAGCTCATGCTTTACCGGATCTTTAGCAATGCTAATAGCACCTGTACTGTCAGGCAAAAGAGTAGTCGGTGTATAAACAGAAACACCAAAATACTCAAGTAACCATCGTAGCCAAGTAACCTTTGCGGTCAACAAAGCCATAACTCGCAACTCAACCTTAGCACTCGAACAAGAAACTATTGTCTGCTTATTAGTCTTCTAAGCGATGAGAGAACCACCAAGAAAAACATAATAAATAGAGAGAGACTGGCAATCAGAGTGATCACCAACCCATGTGGCATCAGAATATACCTGGAGCTGTAAAGAGCTGGAGCGAGATATCGTAGAACACGAAGAAGATGATTATAGTGAAGCTGAGTAGGAGTAGAACAAACTGATTCAGGATAATCACATGGTACAAAATATCAGGCCGAGTGACACCAAGGTAAACAAGACTCCCAACAAGGTGACGCTAGCAAGTAGGAACATTAAACTCCATGGGAGTCTCAACTGTGCATTGATCAGTAAGTGAGGCATGATTAAGAAGATCCTGAATATACATTTCTTGGGACAGATAGCTCTCAACGTGGAACCTCAATCCCAAGAAAGCAGTGAAGAGGACCCAGATTAGACATAAGAAATTGCTCACTAAGACACTCCATGAAAAAAAAAGTGATGTACTGAGTATCATCTCCAGTAATGATCATATCATCAAGACATAAAAGGAGAAACGTCTGACCACAAGGCGAAATGTGAATAAAAAAAGCAGGATCATGAGCACTGGTAGAGAAACCAGCTGCAATGGTATCAGAAGAGAAATAATCAAACCAGGTAGAGAAGCTTGCTTGAGGCCATAAAGAGACCGCGACAAACTATACCCTCAAGAACAGAATACCCTGGTGGTGGCAACATATAAACCTCCTCACGCAACTCATCATTGAGAAAAGTATTCTTTATATCAAACTGAGAGATGGACCATAACCGAATAGATGCCATAGCAAGAAGAGTACGAATAGTGGTCATGTGAGCCGCAGGAGCAAAAGTCTCACCATAATCACGACAATGCTCCTGTTGAAAACCTTGTGCCATAAGACAAGCCTTGTAGCACTCAAAAGAACCATCAGAGTGGATCTTAACCTTATATACCCACTTGCACGTGATAGGAGTGACACACGTAGGAAGTGAAACAAGATCTCATGTGCCAATACGCTCAAGGGCAGCGATCTCCTCTGCCAACGCATGCTACCACCCCTGATAAACAGTAGCATCATGATAAGAAGTCAGTTTGGCAAGAGCAACGATGGCAAAACCAAAATGCTCAAGAAGCTGAATAGACTGGCGATCACAAAGAGTATATTATAGATAGGCCAAAGAAGATGACCCATCAGAAGAAGATGGCACATCAGAAGAATCCCAAACTCGTGAACAACGTGTAGTAGAGAAAACAAGGAATAAGGCCAGGAAGAACCTCTGAAGAGGGTGCCGGTGGTGAAGGAGGCATCGGAGAGACCAAAGGCTGTTGTGGAGGAGTGGTGACTTTGGGGGTGGTAGAAAAAGTCAAGAAAGAAAGTGACTCAACAAGAAATGCTAGTGTTGTGAAAGGAGAATGACGAGGGTAGAAATGACGAGACTCATCAGAAGTGATGTCCTAAGAAATCCGCATCTGTTGGCCAACAGAATCCCAATAATGATATCCCTTATGCTCAGTACTATAGCGCAGAAAGATGAACTCTACAGACTGAATAGTCAACTTGGTGTGCTTACGAGGTGCAAGAAGAGCATATCACACATCCAAAAGAGGCGAAGACTAGAATAATCAGGAGTCTTACCACAAAGATGCTCAACTGAGATCCCACCCTAATGAGCAAAACAAAGACTGAATATTGATCAGAAAAGTTGCAGTAGAAACGCCTCAGCCCAGAAGTGTGGTGACACAGCAGAAGCAAGCATATAGGCACGAGCTATCTCAAGAAGATGGCAATGCTTTCATTCAGCCACACCATTCTGGGTATGAGCACTAAGGTAAGAAAAATAAGAGCATGCCATGCTCAGCAAGAAAACCACAAAAAACTCCCAACAAGTACTACCGAGCAGAATCAGTACGAAAAACACGAATAGTAAAGTCAAACTAAGTACAGATCATGGTGGCAAAATTCTTGGAGATAGATACCTCACTATAAGATGACAAAGTATATCCATGTGTGTCGAGAAAAATCATCAATAAAAATTATATAATATCGATGACCACCTTTCAAAATGAAAGGAGCCAAACTCCATACATCAGAATGAACAAGATAAAAAAGACGCCGAGACACTGACTCATTGGAAGGATAGGGGAGTTCAATCTGTTTGCCAAGCTTAAAACCCAGACAATTTAGAGAAGCATCACCAGACAGACCCTAAAAAACCACGACGAACTAATAAAGACAGAAACGACCCACAAAGATGCCCTAAATGATGATGCCACTGAGCAAAAGGTGCGGTTGAGGATGTAGCAGATGTGGATGCAGTGGTGAAGGTGACAAGACTGATAGGGGCAGCGAAAGAAAGATGAAGTTAGTCAAGCTCCAAAGCTATCGTGAGTCATGGTGACGAGAGCCAGTACCAACCAGAGTCCCCATGCGATGATCCTGAACAAAACAAGAATCGAGAATAATATGACAACCATGATCAGTGAGCTGACCGGCAGATATGAGCTGCATAGTTAGTTTTCGAACATGAGAAACAACATGAACATGAAAGGATGAATTCGAAAGTGCCTCATCCTGCGACACAGAAAGAGATGTATCATCTACTATTTGAACAGTGATAGGAGCAGTTAGAGGACTAATGGAAGTGAGACTAGTAGAATCAGATATCATATGAAAGGAAGCACTATAGTCAAGAATCCAAGATGATATATGTGAAGAAGGAGAAGTAGAAGGTGGTCTCTTACTAGAAGCCTGTACAGCAACCATTAGAACCAGATGGTGCAAAAGCAGCCATACAATGCAACAGTATGAGAAGCTCCTAAGTATCAGAAACACCAAAGCTCCTTTGAGAAGAGGAACTTCTAGTGCCCTTCAGAGGATGACCACCACGACATACATCCTTCTTCATGTAGCAGAACTGCTCTACATGTTTATCCTTGTTGCAGTAGGTGCAGTGGAGATGATGTGACCACACCACAAACGCATACGACCATAGCACCCAATATTAAGATTGAACAAAAGGTGACTTCATTTCTATCTATCACTACCAATGTTATTCATGAGAATAAAATAATACCTCATGTCATTACTTTGTTCATTCTCAGGTTTGACAAATGGAATACTTTCGAACCGAGAGGGAGGTCGGCGCCAAAGCATTGGAGAAAAACAAGGAAGAAGAAGGCCAAGGAGAAGCCATGCAGTGGGAGAGCAAAAGGGAAGAGGTCCAAGAACTTAAAGCTCAAGTTTTGGATGAGGTTTCCAAGCCCTATTTGGAATTTCCTCAAATTCAACCGAAATCAAACTCGGAATCAACTTAGAACTCAATTCGGATCCTGTTCGGGACAACCAGACAAGCCTGTAATAAAACAGCCATAACTTTCACAAACGGAGTCCGATTTAGGTGTTCTTGTGCTTGTTGGAAATATTATTCCATGTCCCATCAATGGGTAAGGCCTCAGCTTCAGAAACCGTTTGGTCGCGTCACAATCATCAAAACAATCCGACGCTGATTCAGCCTGATAGGACCGACTTCCAACACGCATAGAATTCGCATCTGGAGTCCGTTTGGGATGGGTGAGTACTTTATGGAACTCCTATATTATCCTCTTTCCAATGGATCTGGTCTCACCTTAAAATTCCTTCTGTGCGAAAATATATCACCGAAACAAGTCAAGACTATTTCTAATCTGAGTCTAAAGGTGCTGCGCCACCTCCAATTGGGCCCAAGGGCTTTGTAATTATTTTTAGGGTGGGTGTCCAACCCTAGGATGACCCTTGGCCACCCCTCTCTCTTTTCCAACTCATATATTCATCCTCTACCCCCTTTGAACTCTTTGGATTTCGTTGAGTTTAGGTTTAGCCATTGTGCAAACTTCTGTTCTTCAATTATGTCGGACGACCACATGTCAAGACAGCCTTCGGAATCCCACCTTTTGAACTCAATATAAATATTTGCAATTTCAGATTGCTTGTTATCTTGTTCTTGCATGTTCTTTGGTTGCATGCAGGAATAGACCTTCGTGGTCAGGTCAACCGCGTTCTTGGCATGGTTGATAACAACTTGGAGTGTGGTTCAGCAATTGCTAAGGCGCAAATGACGTCGTGCGGTTGTAGTCGGTTCGCAAGGGTCACCTCCACCAAAATCGAAGTTATCATCCTATCGGAAGATCGGGACCCCATTGCCTCATCAGGAGTCCCCTACCAATAGTAGTTGTCACTAGAGAATACACCACTAATGAAGGAGTAGCTAGAGGTGCAACGGGTGTAGAAGTTAAAGGAGCTACCAAAACTAAAGGAAACGACAATGACGATAGTAGACCTACACCACGAAGGCAAATCTCCTCAGTACAAACGCTGCAAGAGCCTCCAACATAGTCACACAAGGGTGGTAAACCAGCAACTAAGCATGAGTCTGCTCATACTCAACTCGGAGATGTGTTAAGTTGTATATGCAACAAAGCTCCATGTGAGACTACTGACACTGATAGCACTGATGAGTGTGGCAAACATCTGGCCCCAAAGAGTCAATCTGACACCACACCGTGGACAGCTGGACATAGAACTCGTCCACAGTTGCATCTCACTACTGCAACGACTGCTCTTGATGCACGATAGTAAGGTACAAGGAATCACCATATGGCTTATAGCGATTGTGCAGATGGGCCCATATTGCTTATGCAGAAGCTAAGCCAACAACATCACCAATGAGATACACCTCCATGCTAGCAACCAGAATAGCAGAGCTACAAGCATCCTCATTGATCCATGTCTTGTAGGTAGTATATTGAACTCGGAAAGTCTCTATGGCATCCTAAGGGCAAAGTAAAAAAGAACGGAGGGAGTAACTACTATCCTCAATATGCGTGGACCTGGAGTGACTATGCATAGATTACCACTTTTTATGTGATCCATTCTAGTGACAGCACTCCTACTTTTATTATCACTTCCGGTACTGGCAGGGGCAATTACAGTGTTATTAACTGATCAAAACTATAATACAACATTTTTTGATCCTACAGGAGGGGGAAACCCAATATTATACCAGTATATCTTTTGGTTCTTCAGTCATCCAGAGGTGTATATTCTCATTAAGCCTGGATTTGGTATTATTAATCATATCATATCGACCTTTTCAAGGAAATCAATATTCGGGTATCTAGGCATGGTTTATGCCATGATAAGAATATGTGTTCTTTGATTTCTAGTTTGGGCTTATCATATATTTACTATGGGCATAGATGTTGATACACGTGTCTACTTCACCACAGCTACCATGATCATAGTTGTGCCCACTGGAATAAAAATCTTTAGTTGGGTCGCTACCATGTGGCGAGGTTTGATACAGTACAAAAGCACCCAGGTTATTTGTTGTAGGGTTCATCTTTTTGTTCACCATATGAGGGCTCATTGGAATAGTGCTAGCAAACTTTGGGCTAGACATTGCTCTACATGATACTTATTATGTGCTTTCACATTTCCATTATGTACTTTCTATGGGAGCCATTTTTTAGCGAGGGCTTGACCCATTGAGGAGAGCATATTTTTCTACATCTCTCTTGCAGATCGCCTCCCCGTGTCCATGTCATCCAAGAGATAGTCTTGGACCCAGTATTCCCATTGTAGGGAGCAGACATTGTTGACATTTATATGTTTTTATGTGTCATTAGTTAGTCTCAATCAATAAAAATATATAATTCCTGTACTTAAGATCAGCATAGATTCCTACATGCGTAATAGTACACTTACGGGTTACCAAATGCTACTCCGTAACTGGTTAGTTATAAAGAAAGCTTTTGGGTATGCTATGAAACATGCAGAGGAATGTGACTAGTTAGATCTGGGATTTGCCCCTCCTACATAATAGGAGATGTATCTCTGGACCTTTCGATGTAGTCGTATAAAGGAAATGCATGGTCATGCCACTAGTGGTCGAAGAGTCAACCACATGAAGTCATCCATCACTAGATAAAAAAAATTGAGCAATTCATAGATGGTATGTTTCTCACTTGAAGTTTGATTAGATGTTGCGAGGCAAAAGGAGAATATGCAAATAGACCATTTAGTCTGACTAGATACGAATTGGTCATGTGGATATATAGATTGGTCATAAGCTGGTCGGACATATCAAGAATTGGTCATATGGAGATACAGGCTGGTCATAACCAAATACGAACTGGTCATAAGGATTTGTGAATTGATCATGAGTGACTAAGACCAAGTTGCAGATCATATTGCATAAGGTTCATCTAGTTTGATATTTATATATATTTGAGAGTCGATATGTCTTGGTAGGGACTGGTATTGACTAGTGATTGGAAGGTGTTTCTAGGTTACAACCAAGTATACATAAACCTACAGAGTCACAAACTTAACAAGTTGGAATAATAAGGGTTTGGATGATAAACTTCGAGTGGGATATGATCTCTACCCGTGTTGGATAAGGATCTAGTCAAAGGTTCTCCGAGTGGGGACACAATCTCTACTTGTATTGAATAAGGATCCGGTTGAAGGCTTTATATAAATGTTGCATTGGGTTGTGGGAAAATAGAGACATCACACCACCCACCTAAGCCCTAGCCGCCGTGTTCCAAAGGCCTTGTTGTGTGCGTTGGTGCTAGCACATCGACGCACAATGTTCCATCCTTGAACATGTAGATTTTGGTAGAGGCGTTGCTTTGATTGT